>OX465298.1:23999815-24302315 GCA_949987735.1 Leucophora obtusa | reverse complement strand
GAGAAAATTGAGCGGAATTTAAAGCTTTTCCTAAGGAAACGTAGTGAGGCTTTTTCTACAAGAAAAAGCACTCATAATCTGAGGTTTTTTAATAGAGAATTGTCCCCAGAATCTGAAGATTGTATTAGACTTAAATATTTTATTAATAAAATATTTTAAAAATGATTTCATTCTTTATTTTTGGGCGGTATAACGTATTTAATTTGTACATTTAGGTACAAATGTTGAAATTACGCATATTTTCTGAAATTTTTGTAGTCATTTTCAATGCAAATATAGAAATTTTTTATGTAATTTTCTTCAGCATTAAAATACCTTTAATTAAAGGTACATACTATTAAAATCCCCCTAAATCTTATTAGTTTTTCTGAGAAAAAACTATAAAAAAAATTTTTTTTTTCAAAATTAAAAAAATAATTAAAAATATTTTAAAATTTAAATATAAAAATCGGCCAAGGCAGATTTGTGCGGAATTTTATAAATAGGCTTTATTTTCACAATGTCCCAGTTGCTACTAACTGAGACTTTAAATGACACATGTGTCGTTGTTTCCCATATAAAATTTTAAGTTAACTGTTGGTTAAATTTTATATGTACCATCAGTAATCGGCTCTAAGAAAATTAAAAAAAAAAATTCAAAACTTTTATCTCCTTAAACTCTTTTATCTCAAAAAAAAAGTTAAATTCCTAAAGGTGTGTTTCATACTGCAGGATATAGACTTAGTTAACCCAAAAATATATTATATTTTTTTATATAAGTTTTTGATGTTTTGTGTGGTTTTATAGTTAAGTTAAAGTTAACTATTTAGTATGGGTCTCATAAATAATTTTTTTTCTGATGTCGGCTTATATTTCTTTGATAGTTTTTGTTTAGAATTTTGTTTTTTTTTTTTTCATCTTACCAATTGTTTTTCTCTACTGAATCTCTGCATGACATCATATCAAATGGAGCTCCCTAGAGTTTTTTTATGTGTGTGTTTATATTTATATTTTATAGTAGATCAAAAGATCGAATAGCATATCAATCTTGGTTACTGACATAACGTATATAAACACACATGTCAAAATTAATCAGAAGAATATTTATTATGGAAATGTTTTAAAATGAACATTGAAAATTTGCTTAAAAAATTGTTTAACAATTAGTAGATTTGAAAAATATTTTTTCTATTTTTGTTTTTTTCAATTATCTTTTCGATCTATTTCCTTTTTTCTTTATTCAATCATAGTTTAATTGTTTGTGACACAAATTTTTTTGAACACATAACAATGAATAACTAATCATTTGAAGTGTTATTACAGACATGTATTTTTCAACTCATTTAACACAAGTGTTGTTAAATAATTTTAATTAATTACGACAAATAGTTTGCAATGAAAATATTTCATTAAGTTTTTTTTTTAATAAATTATATGGGAACAAATGGAATTGGTCTTCTAGTGATCAGGCTTTAGAGTTGTAAAAATATATTTTGCTTGGTTATATAAAATTTAAATGCTTCAATTAAGCTAAAGTTTCCAAAAATTTGTTTGAATGATATTCTCAATCAAAAATACCTAGGCAACGATTTATATTTAAAATTTTAAGTTTTAAGACAACCACACATGTTCAGTATTATTGATCAATATTTTTAGAATCAAATCAAAAGAACAAAGTATTTAAAAATAAAATGTTGTGATTGCTTGATTTTTCAAAACTTGATCAATAATACACAGAAAAAACAGTAGGCAACAACAATGGGAATTTGTTAAAACAATCACAGTTTCTTTAAAATTGAACTTTTTTTCCCAAGAATTTTTTTTTTTTAATATTTGTAACTCATTTTAAATTGTTATCTTTCATATAAAAATTGTTTAAAAATAAAAATTCAAAGTTACAAAAAAAAGGAATTTTTTTTTGGATTTACAAATTTCTTTGTTGAAGCCTTTTTAAAAAGTTTTTTTTTATATTTACAAATTTGGTATGAGAAAGGTGTTTAAAAATTTAATTAGAATTTTGTAAATTCTTTCTGTGTATTGAACGTGTGTTCCTGCTTTTATACAACACAATAGACTTAAGGAACGAATTTTATCATAAGCATTATTTTGAAAAAGTGCCAACAACAAAATTTATGCATTTTATAAATTTATGGACAATATTTAAAAAAAAATAAGACCATCTAAAATATTTTTTCTAAGTTCACTTAAGTGTTCTAAATATTTAGTACATTTAAGTTTAAAAAAAATTTTAGTGCTCAATATAAAACGGGATTTAATTATTTTAGGGAATTCAAAATTTTTTATTTAATCCTCTTAAGAAATACTCTCAAGTTAAAAATTTTTATTCCACTGAAATTTGGACACACTCTAAACAATTTTTGTTTAAATTTACCCAACTTATAGTAGGAAATTATTCTCCTACTATAAATACGGTATATTTCCTCCGAGTGTGTAAGTGAAAAAATTGCACAAATGATGCGTCAATTAATTACACACAAAATTTATAAATGTACATTGAAAGTTGTAAACATACATTGAATTATATTAAACTTATGTAATTTTACCATTTTTGTGCGTAAATAAACATAATAAAATATGTTATGCCGTCCAAAAATAAAAGAATGAAATGATTTTTAAAATATTTTATAAAAAATAATTTTACAATCACACTTCTTTAATTGGCATTGTATTTTAATTTGTATTCCCTGTACTAATGACAAGAAAAATTTTTGAATTATTAAACAGATTTTGAAAAGTTATTCAATTTTTTAAATATTTGGCGAACAGGGCGGCAATTACAATGACATTCAACAATGATTTTGAGTTTAAAATTGAATTGGTAACTTTTTACATTGCTACACACAGAGAAAAAATATTCCATTTTCCAATTGAAATTCGGTTACATCTACTAAAATAGGTTGGTGCAACTGAATATTGGTTATCACAACAAAATTCGGTTTATACAACTGAATTTTAGTTGCAATACCCAAAATATTTAGGAATCACATTCCAATGTGGTTTCACCAACCGAATTTATTGGTTGTAGCAACCAAAATAGGCAATTTTTTTTCTATGTGTACGTTTTCACCTTTTAAAAACATTGGTTTATTTTCTTTAAATAAACCGGGTTCTTTTCTATTGCAAGCAAAATAACAAATCCCACTTGTGATATAAATTGTTACGTTTTACCTTCTATAAACGTTCGTTTATCTACTTCAGATAAGCCGGGTTGGTGCTCTTTGCAATTAAAAATAAAACACACCCTTTCGATTGACATTCAGCTTATACACTCATTTATTTAGCACTTTATTACTTACAATACAACAACACAACGTTTTACTAGAGCGATACTAACTACACAAACTCTAATACACCACTAACCATACACAGTCTAATATGCAACTGCCCAGTCAGAAAAATACAAACGGTAAAGCGGTGGCAAAGCACTTTAACAGGTGGTACAAGTACTGGCAAAAAGTGCTTTCCCATTCCCAAAATGATATCATCATTAGACAAAAGGACCGGCTGTTCAAAAAGCGCCGGAAAAGCACTGGAGGAACAAAAATTTTAAACGTTCGAAAAACGCTGGCAATACTAATAAATAGGTGGTCTGAAAATATATTTTCCAAAATAAAATTAAAAAAAAGTTCACATGTATTTTCTTTTGGTCTTGCCGTGATTTGAACCCAGGCCGTCAAATTGGCAGACGATTGCTCTACCCACTGAACTAACGAGACATATAATATTTGGTGGCTAAACTCATAAATGAGTGATAATAGCTAGCCAACTACTGGCTGTGCCAAAATGCTAGTACTGGCAAACAATTTTTTGTAACTAGTATGCCAGCGTTGGATGGGCAAAAAAAGTTGGCCTTGAATGAGCTTTCCCACAAAGAAAAAAATTGATTTTATAAAACAAAAAAAAATTTAAATTAAAAAAAATTAAAAAAAATCAAAAAAAAATTTTTGCTTGCAACCGGATTTGAACTCGGAACCTTCTGACTACAAACATTTTTTAACGAAGCGTCAGCATTTTTATAAAATCATTGGTCTACCAGTGAATTGATTTTTCTACGCCTGGTAGCATTGGCTAGGTAGCACTGGATAACCACTGGTTGCAAACCTTGGCATATCACTCTAAGCCAATTCTTTGCCAGTGGTTTTTTTACAAACCACCGAAATTTTTGTAAAACAAATACTGGTAAAACACTTTTTGCAAAACGCTGGCAAAGCGTCCCAAATGAGTGTTCTGCCTATTCTGGTTGCCTTAGAAACCAGTTCAAAAAGTTTTGCTGGGATAATTATAGTACACTAATTTTCCTTAACATTATTACATATGGTGTGGTGAATACTTAAATGTAGTGTTACCAGATTGATGTTTGTAGTAAATCCCGTTTTTTGGGATATTTTGCTTCTAAAATTCCAGAATTTTATATACTAAGCTAATTCAATTTCGAAACAATATTTTGTTTAATTTGCCAACTTTCTTTGTTAAACCCTTCACCATAGTAAGGGGTGTACTAATTATACCCTACACCACTCCGTGAATAGGGCATAATAAGGTTGTGCTGATCTGCGCTCGCTACAGGTCGCATATATTAAGATATTTCGATAAAATTTGGTACAACGGCTCAAGGACATTTGCTTTGGTTAAAATCGGTCCATATTTAGACCTAGCACCCATATAAAGGTCCCCCAAAATTGGCCTGTTTGCACGCTACAGGCCGCAAATATAAAAATATTTTTTATTGAAATTTGATACACGGATTCATATGGAATCGGTCCAGTTTACACCCAGTACCCGTATAAGGGTCCCCCACAAATAGGCTTGTTCTCACGTTACAGGTCGCAAATATTAAGATGTTTCTATGAAATTTGGTGTACCCATAAAAAGGTCCGTCCAAAAATGTCTCTTTCGCATACTACAAATACGAAGAAGAAAAAATTTAGTTAAAACTACTAAAATTTATGTTTCAGAATAAACTGCTAAAATTAGCAGATTATTTTTGCTATATATTAGTATTATAGTAATAACAAAACCAAAAGGGTTAAATATACAGAATTTTAGTTAAATTTTTGTTAATAGAAAATAACAAATTAACCTGATAAATGAGCCAACAATTTTGCCAAATAATTAGTAACCTAAAAATCACAAAATAATTAAAATTTTTCAAAGGTTTTTTTTTTTAATACAAATAAAATCTGAGCCTTTTGAAAACAGCAGCTTACAATTGTTTTACCAAATATTTCTGCTGATTTTAGCAGTATAGACTGCTATTTGCATTTAAATAAATTTATCTTAAAAACAAACAAAAATTTTGTGGGTGTAATAGTCTATTTTGTGTCTACTGATATTTAGCAAAATTTTCTGCAGATAATTTTTCATTTTCAATTAACTAAAAATTATATCAAATATAACTTAAATTCTATAAATTTAACATTTTCATTTTTGCTATTATTTTACTAGTATTTAGCAACACAATCAGCTAATTTCAACAGTCTTTTCTGAGAGTTAATTTTGAACTAATTTTTAGTAGCTTTTTCTGCTGTTTTTACGGATTTCTTTCTATGGGTACATTTAAGTCTAGTACGGGGTACTATTTATATTTCGGGAATAGCAAATAATAACAAACATTTTCAAATAAAAATGGCTTTATTGTTTTTCAAAATATTCTACTTGATGATCAATATACTTTTGCATTCGTTCAAACCATTTGTCATAGCCATGCGCGGTTCCAGAAATTAATATAAGGGGGAAAATCATACGCCACAGTAGACAAATACATTGAATTGGCCACTGAGGCGTATGATTTTTCCCCTTATATTAATTGCTGGAACCGCGCATGGTCATAGCAGTTTTTCCATTCCTCTTGAGAGACCTCCAAAACATGGTTTTTGAAAGATTCAACTGCTTCTTCGGCGCTCGTTAATCGTTGACCACACAGTTTAGCTTTGGTATTTGGGAACAAGAAGAAGTCATTGGGTGCCAAATCAGGACTGTACGGAGGATGAGTCATCAATTCCATGTTTTCACTGCTCAAAAATTCACCAGTTTGACGAGATGTGTGAAAGCACGCATTGTCATGATGGAGAATCATTCGTCTTTGTGGGTTAGTTTTACGAATTTCTCTGAAGACTTCCGGCAAACAAATGGTCGTCTACCACTCAGAATTGACCGTCATACGTTGCTCAAGCGGAACAGTGGCCACATGACCCATTCGGCCGAAGAAACAGGCGACCATTTGCTTCGCTGTGCTTCTTCCACAAACAACTTTTGTTTGATTTCGCTCGTCTTGGAATACCCACACGGTCGATTGCTGTTTTGTTTCCGGCTCATACGCATATATCCATAATTCGTCACCTGTCACGATTTTATACACGTCTTTTGAAGCACCACGGTCGAACTTTTTAATCATTCCCTTACACAAATCGACGCGAGCTTTTTTTTGAGCGATCGATAACGTATGGGGTATCCAACGAGAGCAAATTATTTTTACAAATAAGTGTTCATGCAAAATTGAATGTATTGAAGTTGAACTAATGTGCAAGGATGCCTCTATCTAACGATATGTCACATGACGATCCTGCATTATCAGTTCACGCGCTGCATCGATGTTTTGTGGCACAACAATCGGTTTTGGACGACCTTCACGGAATTCGTCGGCGTCCAAACTACGATCAATATTGAATTGACTATACCAGCGATATACTGTTTTGATGCTGCTTTACCACCATACAAAAAACTGAGTTCATCGACACATTCTTGTTGAGATAATCCACATCGAAAGTTGTGGAAAATAATCCAACGAAAACCTTCTCTTGAAGTTTCCATTTTTTGGCCAAATTGAATTTTTTAACTCACTGTAAACAAAACAAATAGCACTTGTACATCAAAACATTGTGAGTACGTTTATGCTAGAAAATGTCAAATTTTATTATGGTGTTGCCAGATTTTAGCTATTGGCATTAGTGTTCCCAGTTCCCGAAATATAAATAGTACCCCTCTACCATTTAAAAATTACAATTTTCCATTACTTATTTTGATTTTATTGACAAACTTCAGTTGTTAAAAACGAATCAGTCAATTGTCATAAAAAAATGTTTAGTTATTACAACATATCTGTTTGCTAAGTGCACCACTGGAGTTAATTTTGTTTTTACCAAGTCTATGGAAATCTATTATTATACAAAATTGCCTTAAAAATTGTTACAATTTAACGTTAATATATATATTTACATATCAAAATTTTTATATAAAAAACTAAAATTAAAAAAAAAACTGTATCATGAACTATAATGAATACCGCAACGTTGTATTTATTACGATCAATACAATGGAAGCATGGCTCATATAAATAACATTACAACGTTGTTTTTACAGAGTACTAAGCAAACGACTTATCTTAAAAAGTCAAAACATTTTTTGAGGCCATAGCTCATGCATGCAGTATTAAATGATATTTGCAAAAATAATACAAAGTTTATGGTCAAAGAGCAACAAAAAAAACAGCTAAGAAGAAACAAAAACAACACAAAATTGATAGACATAAAGGTTTTTCTTACTAAGAAAAAATTACCATTTACATACAAGCCTATATTATTTTAAACAAAAAAAAAAAAAAATAATGAATGAGTCACAAATCTAGATTAATACAATGATCACAATAATAAAGGAATAATAATAAAAATAAAAATTAATAATAACATTTTTAAACAAATATAGCAAAAACAAGTTTTTATTTTGTAATTATAAAAACGTAAATTTTAAACTCTAAAAACTCTCAATATTATATTTGTATATTTGTTTCTTAAGAGCTTAAAAAAACCCTTTGGGCAACGCACGATTTTCTTGCAGTAACAATAAGCAACTCATTTTTCATCACATTTTTTATACTTTTTATAATTTTGTTTTTATATTTAAGCTTATATTAACTTAGATTCATAACTTCGTTACAAAGAAGACAAAAGAAAAGAAGTGCTTTAGATTCTCACGCTTTTTACTTTTAGCTGTTATGGCAAAAACTATGTTCTGAATTTGTTTTTGCTAGGGTATATCATGTCTGCTGTATAACATACCTTAAATTTACAAACTTCCTTACAACGAAATGTTTGTAAGGTTTTTTTTTAATTCATTGTTTTAATGTCTGATACCATTGTCTTGTCTTAACCTAACTAGTCTTTGAATGACCCCTTTTTTTTGTTTCTGTTTTTGCATATGAAAATTTTTAGATTTTCTTCTTTTCTTTGTAAATAGTGTTTGAAAAATGCCGCTTGACTGCTTTTTTCTTTAGAAAATTAACTAAACAATGATAAAATAAGAAAAAAAAATATTTAACAAGAAACTCTTTTTATACTTTTATTTCATATCAACATCACCTATTAGTAACGACAACATGCTAGAATAGTTAACAGCAGCAAAAGGAACAACGACAACTAACTACAGCAGAAAATGCTTAGAAAATATTTCTTGAGAAATTGTTTATTTCCGTGTCTTGTCATTGGTATCAAAGAGGAACATTAATTTTCTTAAGGAAGTTGTAGTTCTTTGAACTAGATTTTGAATTAACAAGAATAGCAGCAAAACGAAAGACTTAAGATACGAGCTTTTTTTTTAAATAAATTTATATATATGATATACTAGGGATATGTTAAGGTGCCGTAAGTTTTATAGTTACAAAAAAAATGTAATTACACTTGTTTTCATTAATAAATAGCAGGTCTTTGTCATAACGATTGTGTTAATATTCCGTTTTTTGCAAACTGTTGGTTATATCGTAGTCTTTGACTCAAATATTTTTAAAATTTTATTACAAAAATTCTAGATTCTAATGCTTTTTTACAAAAAAAAAATTAAATTTTAACATATATACATTCAAAGCGTTTTTCTGAATTTAACAAAAATTAAAGTCTCCTAGTATTATTTCTATAGAAAAATATAAAATCTTTGGAAGATGACAAAGCAAATTGTTGTAAAAATTGTTATTGTTTTTGTTTTTAATTTTTCTTTGATATTTTAAATGTTGAATAACGCTCCTAGACAAGAACAAGGAATTCTCATTATGTTTGTAATTTAACTTAAGAAATATTTTCATAATTTCCCAGTCAGAAATCGCCAGTGGTACAAAAAATCAAGCACTGGCATACCACTGGGTAACCACGGTCTTAAAAATAAATGACTGGCAGAACACTCATTTGGGACGCTTTGCCAGTGTTTGCAAAACGCGTTTCACCAGTATTTGGTTTACCAAAATTTTGGTGGTTTATAAAAAAACCACTGGCAAATAATTGGCATAGAGTGATATGCCAAGGTTTGCAACCAGTGGTTATCCAGTGCTACCTAGCCAATGCTACCAGGCGTAGAAAAATCAATTCACTGGTAGACCAATGATTTTATAAAAATGCTGACGCTTCGTTAAAAATGTTTGTAGTCAGGAGGTTCCGAGTTCAAATCCGGTTGCAAGCAAAAAATTTATTTTGGATTTTTTTTAATTTAAAATATTTTTTGTTTTATAAAATAAATTTTTTTGTTTGTGGGAAAGCTCCTTCAAGACCAACTTTTTTTTTGCCCTCCCAACACTGGCATACTAGTTACAAAAAATTCTTTGCCAGTACTAGCATTTTGGCACAGCCAGTAGTTGTCCAGCTATTATCACACATTTATGTGTTTAGCCATCAAATATTATATGTCGCATTAGCTGAGTGGGTAGAGCAATCGTCTGCCAATCTGATGGCCTGGGTTCAAATCACGGCAGGACCAAAAAAAATACATATGAACTTTTTCTAAATTTTATTTTGGAAAATATATTTCCAGACCACCTATTTATTGGTTTTGCCAGCGTTTTGCCAACGTTTAAAAATTTTGTTCCTCCAGTGCTTTTCCGGCGCTTTTTGAACAGCCGGTCCTTTTGTCTAATGATGTTATCATTTTGGGAATGGGAAAGCACTTTATGCCAGTACTTGTACCACCTGTTAAAGTGCTTTGCCACCGCTTTCCCGTTTGTATTTTTCTGAATGGGTTGTTAAATAGGTTTTAGAATTTTTTTAAATTTAAATTTTTCACGATAAAAATAAATTTGAAATAAAATTTTAATTTATATTAGCTGTGTTTGTGTGACTCTCTATCAGTGTTCTCAAGAACGATTTTGACAGTTTTTCAACGTATTCCGGCTTTCTACTGTCAAAATTGTTCGAGATATCATTGATAGGAATGCCGCACAAACGCAGCTATTCTCCATGAAATTGGCTTTTTAATTCTAAGCAGCGTTGCCAAAAAAGTTTGTACTCATATCCCTATTTGACAAATTGAAATCCCCAAAACGAATTTCCAAATCCCCAAATATTTGCTGAATACAGTTTTTAGTACGAATTTGAAATAAAAACCCATTTTTAATAAAAATTAAATTTCATTTGTTAATACAATATTATAGAAAATGATTTTCAATCCTTTCCACTAATAGAAAAAAGTCTGTAAAAAATTTAGCTTAAACTACTAAATATATCTAGAAATTCTAAAAACGTCGTCCCCTGACGATTTCCTTACGCAAGAATAAAATCCGGATAGGGATCTGCATTCAGCAGATTATTTTTCAAAATTTGTTAAATGAGAAAAATGAGAAAAGAGTAAATAATGTTATCTTAAATTCTTGCTAAATTACAAATTTTGTCATTTGGGCCCGATTACTGAATGTCCAGTTAAAATTTAGCAGCCAGTTAAATTAAAATTTTATATGGGAAACAACAGTATTCGGGCCCTTGTAGTATTAATATTTATTATCAGAGAAATTTGTTTTGAATATTTGACATTTAGGGGACAATAAAGTGTTTTGAAATTAAAGTATTATAAAATTCTCAAAGTGGACTTAATCGATTTGGCAAGTAAAACATTTAAATAAGTTTTGGGATTTTATCACATTTAATTCCTTTAATACTAAAAATTAGTTAAAGATGTCCTTGCAGGAAAAACTACTAAAATAATCAGATTACTTTTGCTAAATATTTTAGTAAGGTATAAATAGATATGAACAGCAAAAATAAAACTGTTGAATATATACAGAATTTTAGTTATATTTGAGTTAAATTTTTGTTAATAGAAAATAACAACTTAACCCGCTAAAATGAGCAAAAAAATTTGCTAAACAATTACGGTGTACAGTGGTGAATCTTGCAAACTCTTATCCAATCGGAATAAAATGCTCACAAGAACTGAAGAAAAAGATCTAGGCTTTTATAAAATTAGTATGTCAAAGTTGACTATCTCGGTTATACAAAAGATTTATTGTATTTTAATCCTCTATCGATCCTCTTACTTTTTTTTGTTATATCCCGCAAAAACACATTTGGTAAGGTGGTCGATAGAGGATTAAAATACTTTTAATTTAAGGTACATAAAATAAATGCAAGTATTTTATGATAAAATTAATTCACCTATCTTTGCAAAAAAATTTTTAAAAAAATTTAATATTTAATGAATTTGACAATATAACGTTTAAAAAAGATCGAGTGAAATATAGTACCAAATAAGAAAAATTAAATGCCAATTTTTGAAAATTAAATTGATCATAGGAGACGCAAATAAATAAAAGAAAAAAGTTTTTGTGTGGGGTACCGATAGAGTATTTGAAATACCATTAGTTTAAACTACATACTTATCATTTAAATTCCCTAAATTGTATTGATTTTTCGGAAAAAAAATTAAAAAAAAAATTTTTTCTGACACTCACAAAAAAAAATAAAAATATTTAGAAATTGAAATTGAGAAATCGGTCGTAACAAATTTATGCGGAATTTTGGAAACTCAAATACAAAAAAAGAACTTGGAAAATCGGCTAAAAATTGTGGTCTGAAATGTTATTTGCTCCAAAAATGTGCTTTTGGACACACTATATATTGGAGTCGGTCTGTCCATAATGTTGGCGAGAGCAAAGTAGTTGCTATAGATATCTGAAAGGCGTTCGATCGTGTATGGCAGGGGGCGCCTATATCAAAGCTTATTGCTTTTGGTGTGGGTGATGATTTCGCTCGTTCTATTTCGAGCTTTCTCAAAGATAGCACTATTCATGTGGTTATAATAGATGGGATCTCATCCGCCGAGTTTCAGCTGAATTCAGGGGTACTTCAAGGTTCTGTTCTTGCTCCTTCCCTATTACTTATCTTTCTTAACACTTTCACTATCCTTGTACACTACAGTGCACACATTTTTAAAAGAATATATAAAATTTTATAATACAAAAAAAAACTTGATACTTTTTATAAATAATTTTATTAGGCTCTTGGCCTTCAAATAAAAATCGGTATATGTATAAGCAGTTCAACATGGCAATATAGTCGCGATATTTATTAATGGAGTCTAATTTTTTGAATATATCATAATGTCCGAGAAAAGTTGGTTTTGGTGTTTCTCATAAACTAATGAAGATAGAAAACTGAAATTTGGTATATATCTTCGCTGACGAGAAGAAAACCAGCCAAAAGATTTTTTCTATATTTAAGGGGTAAAACGGGAATGACAAATTTAAGGCTCCATTAGTATAGTGGTACCGTAAAGTATCGTGTCAGCTGTTTACTTTTAGTTAATGAGAGTATACACAACTATTTAGATTGGAAGTACATTTGACATAAGAAAATCTATTGAAAATATATTTCTACCTAACGATACCTCACTCCGTAGCACTTTACTTCCAAACTGATTTGACTTTAAAAAAAAATCGATTTTAGAACATCACTTTTGGTGGATATAAGGGGGAGGGTGGCGAACATGTTACATATTTCTTTCTAATTTGAGAACTCTTAACAAGAATCTGAAGTCAAATAAACGAAAACAAAAGTCGGTAGTGAAATGGTTAATTACGTTCTTGGTCAAACTTTCAACCCTATCTACTCTTTCGTAGATGACAGCAACATTTGCCATTCATTTTCCTTTGATCATAGACCAAGACATAAAAAGATTGGTGGCAAAACGCAGGTTGTGAATGCCATACTCAATCGAGACCTTTCTACAATTTTCGAGTGGGGTCATGTAAATATGGTCGATTTTAAAACACGCAAGACCCGAAGTTGTATGTTAACCCATAGGGCTGTGGAGTCAGTACTGTTATCTGTTCATATAGGTAATATCGATATTGAGGAATCGGATACTCTTGATGTTCTTGGCATGAACATTCAGTGTGATGTCCGTTGGAATAAGCACATTTTTCAGATGTCGAAAGAAGCATTCAAGTATTTAGGTTTTCCTAAACGGTGTAAAAAATACTTCATCCGATTTACGCACTATTTATATCACCTATATCCGGTCGAAGATGGAATACAACTGCCATATATGACCAGGAGCTTCGAAGTCTATTTGGGAGCTTCTGAACCGTGCGCAATGGAGGGCGTCGGCACTGATCAATGACAGTAGGGTATCAACCTCTATTGACTCATTGAAGCATCGTCGGAATGTGGGTTGTGTGACTTTGTGCTATCGATATTACCATAGAATATTACCACAGCGCATTTACAGAGAAAATTATTTTATCAGTCGCACTAGCTGTATGTGGAATAAACTCCCAGCAGAAGTCTTTCTTGTTACTGGCAATGTAGAAAAATTTAAATCAAATATTTACAAACACTACTCCCTCTTTTCTCCTCCCCATTACATATTTTCCTAATATCAGCCCAATCCACTGCATTATTAGGGGCATCTCCTGAGTGTTGATCCAATGCATTAAAAAAAATTTGTATCTTATACGATATTTACATTGCTGACATGATCTTGGTTAAACAAAATTATCGACTAAATATTACTGCAGTAATCTTTTAAAATTTACGAGATGCAAAATAAATTTTATCAATCGGCAGAAAAGTGATGTAAAAGCAGTGTAAAAAGCACTATAATTAGTGAGCATGCACTTCGTTTTTAACAGAAACACTAAACTAAAAAGGTTTTATTGGCACCACTGGATATCGAACTCGCGACACCTAGATTTCTAGGCTAGTCCTTTAACGCTGAGCTACGTATTCTTGATATGAATGAACAGCTCAGCGGCACCTTTTCATTGCAAACTATTGTGTCTTATTTTCTTCTATAAAAGTACTCATTAAACAATTACAAAAGGTGCACTGCAATTCAGTGTCTTTTTCAGTAATATTTTTACACGAGCATAAAAAGTAATTTTCCATCATTTTCAATTTATATATTTTTAAAAATTGAGAAATTAAAAAATATTGAATTTAAACAAATTATTTAGAAATATTAAAAAATAAAAACAAATATTGGTCCCCCCAGGAATCGAACCTGCGATCATCTGTTTGCAAGTAAACTGTATCAAAATCACTTTTAATGATCACTTTTTGAGCAATAATGATTTAGAAGGAATCCTTAAGTGATTTTTTGAATGCTGTTCAGAATTACTTCTAAAAAGCTGTAAAAATATTCTAATGGATATTTTGGAAGCAATGAAAGAAGTAATTTTATTGAATTTGATCGGAAATAGTTCTAAAAAAGTAGCAAAAATAAACATTTGAAACAATGAAAGTAATGATTTGTAATACATGACTTCCAATTATTTTTTTGGGGTCTTGTGAAAAATTCCCAAAATTCCAGAACACTTGACATAACATTTTGTTGTGTATTCGAATATTTAAGGGAAAAGTAATAATTAAGATTAAACATTTAACTAATGAAAACAATTCTAAGTTTTAAATATTAAAATACATTACATTTTTGTTTTTTTTTTTGGAGAAAAATCATACTTTCGCCGTTGATATAATTGCATACACAATGTAAAGAATTTCCTCTATTCCTTTTATATACACTAATAGAAAAAAAGTCTGTAAAAAATTTTGTGAAAATCACTAAAATTTAGCTCTGATTTATGTATTTCGAAAATAATCTAAACGAAGGCAAAGTAACTAAAATTTCTTTTTGTTTCCCATGTTTAAGTTTACACCGTTTACGAGTAGAATACAAATTAGTTGTTACATATTTCGGAATCATTGAAATGTTTTAGGAATTTAAAATTTTCATTTCTTACAACCTTTAAAGTAAAATCTTCTTTTCATGTAACCAATTGTAAAGTTTCTAAAATATCCACCAAAAAATCATAACTCACTTAAAACATTTATTACATTTTGCACAGTTAAAACCTGCATAATTACGACAAATTTTAATTGGTTGAAAAAAAAAAAATAATCTATTATAAACAAAAACTTTAATTTATCATTTCCTGTTCCCTAACATCATACATCCTTTTTCTTTCTTTTTTCTGTCTCAATCTCATTCCAGATATCCGATTCCCAAAATATTTCACAACCCAATGGTACTCAACAGACACAACGTAAACAATTAGAAGTATTACAAACATGCACTGCCGGCGGTGGAGCAATGCAAGTGATACGATCACAAACAGTACAAACAACCTCATCACGTTGGTCAACGTCCTCGGCCTCAGCCTCACCATTATTATTATCAGCATCAACATCACCCATACCACAATTACAACAAATGGCACCACAAACACCAAACAAAAAACATAATAATCTTAAACAAAAACTATATAATTCCTCCAATACCACTACCTCTGCCACCACCACCACCTCTTCTCCTTTTATTGCCTCAACATTATTAACTAATGGTTTTCATCATCATTATCATCAGCAAAAGCAATTCCCTCATATTTTAGTTAATGGTAATAGCAGTAGTAGTAGTCGTAATAGGAATTGGCCAGATATTACAGAAAATATGTCCACATTGGATATTTGTGATAATGATCATGATAATGAACATGATCATGACAATGATTACATTGTACAACATTCAAGTGACGATGAAGATAATAATGATGATGATATTGATGATGATTCATTAATAGATGATATAAATGAAGTTGAAGTTGACGTAGAATTGGAAAATGATGATCGGGATCATCAACAGTATTTGGTTAACAAGCGTAACAATTTAAAAAATAAATCCAATGATTTCTTTTCAAAACGTCATTCATTTACTGTGTTAGGCAACCATAATAATGACCACACTACCAAAACTGCCACCACTGCCACTAACAGTAATCATCATGATCTTTATAATCATCATCATAATAATCTAAGTCGTGATAGTAGTAGTGGTAGTTGTAGTAATAGTAATCAATTATTTCTGTTGGATACGGCGCCAAGTTTGAAGTTAAGTAATCTAATGGTAAGTAGATGATTATCATTGCCTTTAAAAGTATCGTAGTATTTGAAATATTTTTTTTTCTTTTTTTTTTATTGTATTTTTTTTTATTTATAATGAAAAATGTTTATGTTATTAAGATAGTTAATTTACATGTTAACTATAAAACATTAACTTTGTTCATTTTTAACATTTGAAACTGTCTATTAAGGTGGCAAAAATTAAACAAAAAGAGGCCAACAAAAAAGTTGTTAATGGTTTTGACAAATTATGATGTAAAACATTAAAGTATTGTTTTTATTTATGACTGAAGAAATGCCTATGACATAAGTTGGAAAAATTACAGTAATTATATAAATAGTAAATTATTTCTTTCAACGGAGGTGGCAAATAAAAAAAAAAAACTTGAGGTGAATTAATTTTATAGTTAATAGAGAGGTAACTTACTTTTATAAAGGGTGCACCAACAAGAGCGCCGGGATTAATTTTAAAGAAAAACACATTTATTTTTTGAATTAAGCAAACAAAATAGTTCCGATTAAACATGAAATACAACAACAGGCAAATGGCCATCACAAAACCTCTGGCACAGGGTTGAAAATTTAAATAAGGTTTTCGCATAAATGTGGCTGTATTTCACCAATAACGCACCGTATTTCATCTTTAAGATGTTCAATTGTTTCAGGCTTATTCGCATACACCTTTTCCTGCACATAGCCCCAAAGAAAACAGTCAACTATTACGAAATAGTTGTTTTGTTTTAAATAACTATCATAATAGTTGTTTTGTATTTTTTTCATTGAAAAACAACTGTAATTACCGTTAAAGTAACAGCTACTGTTTACTACACAAACAACTAGCATGTAGTAGTTTAGGTTAGGTATGATCCGAGAGCCTGCCAACGAATTGTGAAGCTGCACTCTTAAACTCTGAAGACGATTATGATGCCACGAGTCAGATGGATCACTCTCATGTTGTAACTGTCAAACTTTTTTAAGTGTTTAAATCTTCAGTAATTCGGTCGTCACAACCGGATTGACTTTAAATTCGGTTGCCAAAACTGAATTCAATAAGCTTTGACTTTTCTTAAACTCCACTTGTCTTATTAAAGCCAAAAATAAAAATAAAATTCACACAAAGTTATTTTGTACAATAATTTGTTATAAAATTATGGTACAATGAACTTTTAAAATAATATTCTTAAAAATAAATTATTTAATTTCATTGTTTATAGTCAAGCGTATAATCCAGCGATTCTTTTTGAACAAAATAATTTTTTTTTAACCATACCAAAGAACAGCATGAAATGACACCTTTTTTTCTCTAAGTAAAAGAAGAAAATAACGTATACGATTAATTAATGACTGGTAATTCCCAAAGTTAGGTTTTTGTGAAATACTTGTAATAAGAGAACCCAGCAAAAAGGCAAATCTAAAGAACACCTTATACTTCATTCGTTCTAAATTATGATCTAAAATTTCATTATCAGAAACGAATTTCATGCCATTGTGAGAAATGCATTTCATAGTAACAGAAATTCGATTAACACAACAGAATTGTGTTGAAAACAATCTATTTAAATTTTATCAGGAATGCACTCAAATAAGTTTTTCGATAGAATCTACTGAAAATGACAGTTAAGAAAATGTATTTACAGTTAAAAGGGCGAAAAAGGTATTTACCTTTAAAACAACTAAAATTCTAGTTATTTCTAACTGCTGGAAAACAACTAATAAATTTATAAAAAAAATAACTAACAGTGTCGTAAAATTAACTGTAAAATTTTTAGTACAACAATTTAAAACCACTGAGAACATTTGGTAAAAATATTCTGTTTTTTTAGTTTTTTTACATTTTATTTACATTTAGGGGGTCATTTTGTAATACGCAACGCCTTGCGTTGCGTTGTTTTCCATACAAATTGTTTTTGTAACAATAACAATTTACACATAAATCAACGCAACGCAAGGCGTTGCGTTTTACAAAATAACCCACTTAATATTTTTGACATATTAAGAGTATATTATAATAAAACGAGTAAAAAGGTTAAAGTCGGGCATGCCGACTATACAATACCCTACACCAGTCTGGTTAAAAGCCAACTAATGTTTGGATCCGAAATTCGAATGGGTTAAAATGGGACTTGTGTCAAAATTTTCTATAATGTGAGTCAGCGAACCAAATTTCATTAAAATATCTTAATATTAGCGACCTGCAGTTTGTAACCAAGCCAATTTTGGGGGGACCCTTATATGGGCACTAGGTCTAAACATGGACCGGTGTTAACCAAAATCAATAAGATTCGTCCTTGGGCTGACATAGGTCGGTGTACCTAATTTCATCAAAATATCTTAATATTTGCGACCTGCAGCGTATAAACAATATAATTTTGGTAGGACCCTTATATGGGCACTAGGGCTAACCATGGACCGATGTTCACCAAAATCAATAGGCTTCGTCCTTGGGCCAGCATAGGTCTGTGTACCAAATTTCATCAAAATAGCTTAATATTTGCGACCTGCAGCGTTTAAACAATATAATTTTGGGGACCCTTATATGGGCACTAGGTCTAAAGATGGACCGGTGTTAACCAAAATCAATAGGCCTCGTCCTTGGGCTGATATAGGTCAGTGTACCAAATTTCATCAAAATATCTCAATATTTGCGACCTGCAGCGTATAAACAATATAATTTTGGTAGGACCCTTATATGGGCACTAGGTCTAAACATGGACCGATGTTCACCAAAATCAATGGGCTTCGTCCTGGGCCAAACGTAGGTCTGTGTACCAAATATCATCAAAATATCTTAATATTTCCTACCTGCAGCGTATAAAAAATATAATTTTGGTGGGACCCTTGTATGGGCACTAGGTCTAAACATGGACCGATTTTAACCAAAATCAATAGGCGTCGTCCTTGGGCCGACATAAGTCGGTGTACCGAGTTTCATCAAAATATCTTAATATTTGCGACCTGTAGAATGCGCACAAGAATGCATGGACAGACAGACGGGCGGACGGACAGACGGACATCGTTAAATCGAAATAAAAAAAAATTCTGGTCGATCGGTATACTATAAGGTGGGTCTAGGACCAATATTTTTTGGTGTTACAAACACCAGCACAAACTTATAATACCCTGACCAGGTAGTGGTGTATGGTATAAAAATACTGTTTTCTTTTCATTACAAATACATGTGTAATAACTCCACTTTACTTAAAATTTTAAGTGGATTGGAATTACAATACAATTTTCTGTTTTTTATTTGCAAACTAATAATATTTCAAATAATTAATAATAACAAATATAAACTAAATAAGAATTAAAAAAAAACATATCTTTTTAATTTTTTAAATAACTAACATAAATAACTTCTTACTGTAAATATACTATGTTGGTAGTTTTTTACTGTATTTTTGTCGCTTTAAACAACTTTTACGAAATACAGTAATTTTACATAGTTATTTTTTTTTGGTTATTTGTGTTTTTTTTAACTACAGTAATTATAGTTAACGACAACAAATAATGATTACTACACTCAAAAAAGTTTAACGTTACTACAATATATAACATGTGTAATGTTAACCAGTAGTTGTTGTTTTTCACTGTACTTACAGTTGTTTTTCATTGCAAAAATACAAAACAACTAATATGACATTATTTAAAAAAATCACTAACGAAAAATAATGTAGTTTCATAACATAACTACCAAAACAGTATTTTTGCAGTAAACAGTTATCTTTGTTAGTTATTCAAAAAATAAAAAATGTCGTTGACTTTTAGATATTCTTGTTTAAATTAAAAATTTTGTTTAGTCGACCTTTTGCATTGTTAATAAAACTTCAGCTATTTGAGCTCGAGGTCAGTGATTTTTATTATAAATATTGTGCTTATAAATCAATATTTCGATATTCTTTGAATATCATTCTCAGGATTCTTCTATAAAATTTTCAAATATCTGAAGTTTTATTAATTTTTGTTTAGGTTATATTTGTTTTTATTGCTACAGTTTGCAAATAAAAATCAGAAAATTGTATTGTCTCTACAATACATAAAAAGTGAATAACTAGAGAAACGCTTGAAACCTTTAGTTCAAATTTCAAGTACGATGAAGTATATGCACATTTTTTTATAATAAAAAAAATTGTTTTTTATTAAAATATAATTTTTTATTTTCAAAAATTTAACTGTAAAAAGCAGTACTTTTTACCTATTTTCAGTTGTTTTAAAATTGTTGTAGTACAAATTTCTCAATTGTTAGTTAGTTTGATTAGTTTGTTAAAAATAATTATATTTTTAGTTATTTTAAAAGTAAATACCTTTGCCGCCTTATTAACTTCATATACCTTTGTTTTAGCTGTCATTTTCAGTAGATTCTACAGATAAACTTTTTTCAGTGTATATTTGATCACAACAAACAAACAAACAATTCGGTTGAAACATACCAAACAAACAAACAATTCGGTTGAAACATACCAAATGATTCAGTTGGCAATAAATGTAGTTGTCACAATGAATCTATTATCCATATACAATTTATCTCTCTACAAACTGGAATAGTTTGCAGGAATCAATTAAATGAAATGGGCAGTAAAAGAACCTTTTCTAGAATACTTTCAGAGGTAACTGGTTTAAAAAATTTTGCTGGGAAGTTTAAAATGAGATAAAACAAATGTAGGCTAAGGAAATTCAGGAGAAAAGAAAGATGGACAGACAATTTGGTTAATTTAAAGCTATATTAATGTTTATCTTTTTTTTGGTTTAAACAAAAATGTTTTTTTAATGAAATTCTGTCTAAACACCCACTACTTTTGTTAATGTTGTTATTTAAAATTCAAACCAATAATACCGTTAAAGTGAAATGTGTGATTCGAAACAAAAAGTAATACAATCAATCATGAACATTTATTTTTAAAAGAAAAAAAATGTATACAATTTAACCCTTTAAAGGGCAACATTTTTTAAAACTAATTTCGGAGAATATTTTATATTTCAATTTAAAAATTAATTACACGCAGAAAACTATAGGCCAGTTTTATAGTCAGGATTAAGATCGATATTTTTCTTAAATATTTCTTAAGTAAGAAATTTTGGTAAATGAATGTTTTTAGTTTGACTCTAGATCATAAATTAATATCACTTTCTGTTTAAATTCTTTTCAAATTAAAGAAAGATGATACACTTTTCACAAGTAATTTTGTTTTAAAATTTTTTACTTAAAAAAATATTTAAAAAGGAAAATATCTCTCATAAGTCTGACTAATAAAACTGGCCTTATTTATTTTTTTTAGTTGGATTCTTATCGAGACATTCGGTAGTATTCGGTTCTCCATATTGGAATTAGGCTGGGGCATCAGATTTTTGTTTTTTAAATCTACAGCACTAAAGGAATTAAATGTCCTAAAATCTCTAAACTTATTTAACAAATTGTGAAAAATATTATCCGGATTTCATTCTTGCCTAAGGAAATCGTCAGGGACGACATTTTTAGAATTTCGAGAAATATTTGTTAAGTTAAATTACAAACTAAATGAGAATTTCTTGTTCTCGTCTAGGAGCATGATTTAACATTTAAAATATCAAACAAAAACAAAAACAACAAAAAAAATTTACCACAATTTGCTTTGTCGTCTTCCAATATACAACTCTGATTTGACAGATCTAGCAATGTAGTGACATCCATTCTTGTATAAACAACAATAGAAAATAATATGTTTTCTAAAGTGTCAGTAACATTTAAATTTGCACAAGTTTTTTTTTTTAATTTATTTTTATCTGAATATACGTTAATTGCTTTAAAGAAATTAAATATGCTAAAATCCCAAAACTTATTTAACAAATTGTGAAAAATAATCTGTTGAATACATGTCCATATCCGGATTTCATTCTTGCCTAAGGAAATTGTCAGGGGACTTAATTATAGAACTATTTTATTGAAGCAAAATGTATTTTTCCAAGTGAACTTTATGCTTTGAAAAAAGTACTTGTACATTATCCTCTAAACAATTAAGTTACTTTTAAAAAGTACCAGAATTCTTTATCTAACAATAAATTACTTTTAGCCAAACAACTTAAAATTATTTAACAAATGTTTTTTTTTAAGTTTTGTGCATTTCAGGGTTAATTTAAAAACCAGCATAAAAAAATGCAGATTTAAATACAAACAGTTATTTAAAAAAAATTTAAACTCTAATGCCTGTATTGGTTTCTTTATTTTTTAATCATTACAGAAAAGTAGTTCCAGCATATCAAATAGTTCAAATAATTCCACGACTGCATCACAAGCGACAACAAAAACAACAATAGAAGCAGCATCAAATCCATCGTCGTCAATGAACACCCACAAAAGTATGGCAAGCAAAATAAGCCTACATGCAATTGTTGGCAACAACAATAACAATAACACAACAGCAACAACATCATCATCGACACCATCACCAACATCGACAATAACAACACGACCATCTTGGCAACAACCTACCATATATAGACAAAACAGCCAAAGTAACAATAAAACAACACAACAACAGAGCAGTCACACTAACCCGAGTCATATTCACTTAATGACAACACGCGTAGGTGACAACAATTTTTGTTCCAACAATAGCAGCAGCAGCAGTAGTGATGAATCTCGTTCATATAGTTTAAATACTCAAGCTGGTACTGGTGCTGGTACTGATCTTCGTCATTTCCATCAATATCAAACATCCCAAACGTCGCAGCAGCAGCAACAACAACTTCATTTGAAACAAAACGATAGATTGACACCAACGCATTCACAGCAACTATACAGCCACAACAATCGTGTCGATTTGGAAAGTTTCCGGCATTATACTAAAAATAATGACGACGCTAACAGTGCCGCTCAAACGGCTGACGATGATGATGGCTTACGGTAAGATTTATTTCATATATTTATATTTTTTCTTCTCCTTCAAATCTTTAAAATTTTTTTCTTACTCTCTTTTCCACTTCCAATAAAAACATATTTCTTTCGTTAATGAATAATTTATTTTAAAGTGGTTGGGGGTATTAACAATTGTAATTTTGCATTTATTTAAGTTTTAATTGTGTTTTCGAGAGGTTTGGTAAGATGATCATTTGTTAAATGTGAAATAAAATTAATAAAATTGTTAAAAAAAACAAAGTGATTAAAAAGTAATGATAATATAATAAAATAAAAGTGTGGGAGATTTTTTATAAATGGATACACTGGATTATGGTTGGATTAAACTAGAAAGTGACGATATTAGAATATGATTAATTTGGATTAAGGGTGTAAATAAACACTTATATAAACAGCTGAAGATGAGACTTGTTTTTGGTATATATATATTTTTTTTTTTGTTTACTGAATTGTGCTATAAAAAAATTATTTGTACAACATTAGGTCTGTTCCACGTCATTTTCGTCAATTTTACCAAAAAAAAATGTTTTTCAAATTTACTTTTCTCGGGATAAACATTAGTAGCAGCCTACAGAGGAACCTTAAACTGATACCGGTGACTTGTAGTGCTTTGTGATTACCAAACCAGATAATGGAAGTGGCAGTGCTGTCAAACTTTATTCTTGAATTTCGCAAAAACTATTCAATATTTTTAAGAATTTGTTATTGAATGTTATTTAAAAACAGCTCTTGTTTATTTAGAAAAATTTATAATTTCTCGGCAGTGACAAATAAAGAAAAATACAAAACCCTGCTTAATCGACAAAACGTCACACTGCGGTCGGCACTACTTTTAACTAGTTTAAGCTTAACTCTGCTGTGTTTTGTTTTTAAATACATTTTGTCAAGAGTTTTCTTTGATTTTTTAAAATTTTTGTTTTTGATTTATAATTGTATGTTTTTATTTGTCATTCTTACAAAATATTTTTTTTTTAAGTCAATAACAAGAAATGTGTCACACTTTGATCAAAAGTGGCAAATGTTTTTTACGCTACCAAAATACTACCTGAACGCTCAGATTGAGCGCTTACTGAACTGGTCGTTCAGCAGATAGTCGTAAAACAGTTGTAGAACTGTTGACTATCAAACTGTATCTGCTGACATATTGCACTTAAGGAATTAAATGTGCTATAATCCCAAAACTTGTTTAACAAATTGTGAAAAATAATCTGCTGAAGGAGTGTCCCTCTCCAAATTTCATTCTCGCCTAAGGAAATCGCCAGGGGACTACGTTTTTAGAATTTCCATAAATATTTGTTAGGTTAAGTTACAAACTCAATGAGAAATTCTTGTTCTCGTCTAAGAGTGTTATTCAACATTTAAAATATTAAAGAAAAACAAAACCAATAACAAAACATTTATCACAATTTGCTTTCTTATCTTCCAAAGTAGTACTCTGTTGTTTTGACAGATCTAGCAATGTAGTGACATATATTTGTGAATAACCAACAATATAAACTATATTTAAAATTTAATTTTATTGGGATAAACATTAAAGGAATTAAATATACTAAAATTCAAATACCAGACCTAAATAAATATTTGACCTAGTGCCCATATAAAGGTTCCCCCAAAATTGGATTTTTCGCACGCTACAGGTCGCAAATACAAAAATATTTTAATATCATTTCGTACACTAACAATAGAGCGTACCACCTTACAGGCAAAAAAAAGTGCGCCGTACACCAAGATGAATTATTTTTGCAAGGAGGTTTCAAAAAATTTTTTTATTTTTTTTTGCCGAATGTAGGGGTTGCCATTTTACATTTTTCTTATATCTTTGGCATTTACAGTTGGATCTTTAAGAATGATACATCAATGTTTTTCTCTCGAGGAGACTAGTGTTTTGCTCTAAGGGCCATTGGACGTCAAGTATCCCGTTCTAGTAGTTACCCACTAGATCTCAGTTGCTACCACCCTAATGTACCACCCTAATATCAGAAAATTAAATCACGCAAAAAATCATTAAACTTTTGCTAAGGAAGTTTTTCGATAAACCCAGTAGAAATTTTTTTTATATATTGGTTGCCGAACGTAGGGGTCGCCTTTTTAAATTTTTTTCATTGGATTTTCCCTTTATAGCAAAACACTGGTCTCCTCGAGGCAAAACAATCAATATATCACACCTTAAAATCCAACTTTAAATGCCGAAGCTATAACAATAAATTGGCGACCCCTACGTTCGGCAAAAAAAGAAAAAATTTGTTTTTTGAAATTGCATTGCAAAAATACTTCATATTGGAGGGTGTATGGCGTCCTTATAAATATCACTCCAAAATTGACTTTTTCGCTCGCTACAGTTCGCAATAGGGTTTGGGGTTCGGGAATTCCCGGGAAATCCCGGGAAAAGTTTGCCGGGAATTCCCGGGAAAATAATATATTTTTCCCGGGAAAACGGGAAATTTTAAAAATATTAAATTTTTTAAATTGTTTTTGTTTCGAATAGGATTTTTTAATTTTAGTCATAAAAAACATTTTAAATACCAAAACAAAAATGTCATTGTTAAAATCTTTTAAAAGGGAATACATTTATTTGACACAGAAATAAAATCTTTGCCAAGTAATTAGGAGCATTTCAACTAATAAAGATTTTTCCCATAACTTATTCAAAATTAAAGTAGTAAAACCTAAAAACTTGGTAAAATATTTAAAAGAAATATGAAAAAATAGGTTTGTTTCTTACAAATAATCGCCCTTACTATCTAAATTTTTCAAATGTATAATTTAGGTAAAGTCGACTTTAGTTAAAATATTGGGTGGCAGTATACCTTGACTTGGTTTATTTTTGGAGCATTCTGATTGGTTAATTTATTTTTAACCAATCAAAATATTTGAAACTATAAATATTTTTGTAAGGTTTTCATACACAAAATGAACAAAACCGTTTGATTAAAACTAAAGTCGACTTTAAATTTAAAATACTCCTTTATATTAATGGTCAATAATTTTATAAGTAACGTTTTCATTAATAAATATGAAAAGAAAAGACTAAAGGTTAACGGTGGTATCTAAATTTGGTTATCCGACATCTAAATTTGGTTCACAAAAAAAAAAAAATTGATGGTCATGCAACTTCTCTTGAAGAAAACAACAAGAATAACGTTTCAGCTAAAATTAAGGCATTAAAGGTTTTATGGTAGGGCAAACATTTCCTGAAATGGTATCCAAATTAGCTGCAGTCAATCCGCACCATAACTAGATCTTCGTTTATTCGAGAAAGTTTTTATAATAAAAACCTGGCATTGCAAAAAAATGAAACCGATGTAAAGAACATTATATTAAATTACTACAATCATGTAAAAGATATCATGATAAAAGAAATATCGAGCAATATTTCTAACAATAGGAGATTTACTATAATCTTAGATGAATGGACAAGAATATCACAAAAGAGATATTTGAACATATGTATAAACGGAAATAATTCATTTTATAACCTGGGGTTGGTTTATATATCAGGAAGATGTAATGCTGATGAAATAAGAAGAATTGTAGAAATAAGACTAGAAGAGTTTTATTTGTCTTTAGAAAATAACATTGTGGCCACCATATCTAATGGGCCAAGTGTGATGAAACGGTTTGTTTCCGACAGTCCAGTAGTAGGTGCCTGCCAGTAGTGCTGCGAGTAATTTATGTGAAATCAAATGTTCAACATTCTGATATTTTTTACTTTGAATTCTCACTACACAGACTGCATTTGTACTGAAATAGTGTTTTTTTGTTAACAAAAATTACTTATATAAGTGGTTTTCGTTAACAATTTTGTTCAAAAATCCAATTTTTTCATTCCCGTTTCCCGGGAAATAAAAAAGTCCGGGAAATCCCAAACCCTAGTTCGCAACTACAAATATATTTTATTGAAATTTGGTAATTTGGCTGACTCACATGTGCCCTAATTCAAAGCCTATTGATTCTATATAGAATCAGTCCATATTTTGACTTATCGCCCATATGGACTATATCATCGATTTTCTCCTAAATACACCCAAATAACATTAGTCAAAATCAAAATTTATTACTGTTTTTCTATTTTTTTTTTATCATTTTATAAACTTATTTTGATACATGTCCATTTCAACCCATTCGAATTTCGGATCCAAACATAAGTTTGCTTTTAACGACACTAGTGTATTGTTTCATATATGGATGTAAGACGGGCATGCCGTCTTTAACTGCTTTACACGTTTTTGACAAAATATCTGCTTGTTATAAAACATTCATATACAAAAGGTCCAATTTGAAAAGTTGTTTTCTTATCGAAAAAGTCCTACTCGATTTCCTGCGTAATTTACAGATCGAAATACTGTTTAAATTTCAAAAAGATTTGTCAAGAACTGTATGAGTTACACTGGGTGCCGGTTTTGGAAATATTGTTTTGAAAAACTATGCGGTAGGGTGCTTTTTAAAAAAATGTTCATGAGACCAAAATTTATTTGTGTGCTTTTTGAAAAAAAATCATTTGTTGTTAATACTGAATTTAGACAGAGCAAAAACTATCTCAAAACTGGTTTTTGCCTGTTAGTCTTGATAGTATCCAGGCATTCACTCGATCATTTGTATCCCAGAGCACTTGTGTCAAAGTTTAATGTTTGATGGTGGTAATAACTTCTCTCGATTTACGAAAAGTTTTATCCGAGATTTTCGAAATTTCGTTTCAAATTCGTATTTTTTGTCTAACCAATTATTTGAGTGAAATTTCCAATTAAACTAACTCCTTTGTTGTTAAACTAACTCCTTTTAAAATTGCCCATATACCATTCGGCGGAATCATTCCTTAAGGATTCATTCATACGCTTCATTAAGGTATGCTTCAAACGGGACTTCACTTTTATCAGAATATTCCAGCGTAGAAAATCAATACCATATATGTGATTGTGTAAATACATATCTGGTAATGGTAACTAGTTACTTTTTTTTTACATCTCGTAGTACGTTTGTATGGCGATGATGCTCAAAATAATGCTTACAAAACAGCATACCAAAAGTCAAAAAATATGTCATTAAATACATGCTTACCAGTATTGACAAAAAAATGAGTCTAAAAGTAGATTTTAGAAAAAATAAGTTTTATAAAAAAAATTTTTTTATTGTAAATTTTTTTTTAATAAAAAATTGCTCGTGTCGGAATCGAACTCGGACTCCAGATTGCCAGTCGATAGCTCTGCCATCTGATCTATTTTTTATTTTTGCTATTCCAATCTTACTAACATATACCAAAAAGAATCTGATAATTTTAGCAGTTTTTTCTGCAACATCATTTTAAATAGTTTTTAGTAGTTTTAACTAATTTTTTAACCCTCTATGTCCCTTTTTAAAAAGGGGTCAAAAAGTCCCTTTTAATTGAAGAGTTAGAGGGTTAAAATGTTCTGCAAAAATATTTTTCATGAAATTCCACTACAAGTCTCTTGAAGATATAGGATGTGTCCAGCGAACTTATGTAAAATACTACGGGAAACATTTCTGTGGAAGATTTTAACCCTCTAACTTCTCAACTTACGGGTCTTTTTTTGTCTCGAAAAATTCCCTTTAATTGAAGAGTTAGAGGGTTAAAATGTCCCACAAAAATATTCCACGTAGTGTTTTACATAAGTTCGCTGAATACATCCTATACCTAAAATGGAAGATTCACATGGTTTCTTAGTGCACATATTTAATAAATCTATAACTGAGAATCACTTTTTGGCCTTTCTGTCATGGAATGCACGAAATATTTAAAAAAAAGCTTATTCTGCTTTTAATTTGCGCTAAATTTCCTATTAAATGATGAAGAGTATACGTATCTACAGATCTCCGAAATCAAATGAGAGACATTCAATGTTTAGTTTTGACACAAATTTTGATGTATACTTCTTAAAACACCACTAACGGTCATGAGAGTGCTAATAGTTTGTATAAAGAAAATGTTTGTATTTTCATTGTGTAGACAACAGCTATTTAACTTAATCACCAGAAGCTTCTAGTTTAAGAGTTATAGATGAATAAATCCATTACCCTTTTTAGGGTAATTTTGGGGACATAAATGTAAACAGCCTGGCCGGTTTACACCGCAGAAACCTAATTTTTGCTAAGATCTTACTTTTATTACTACTTTTTACTCTCAACGTGTCGCAAAATTCGCGGGAGCTGGAAAAATAACACTTGCACATATGGGTGCTCTAATTCACAACAAGACCTAGTATCTCGTCTATGTTTTAATTTCTGCAAAGGTCCCTATATCCGGGAATTTTTTACAATATTAATAAATGCCGCTTAGTTATCGACAAAAAAGCTCAACCCATTACTAAAAAAAATGTTTTGAATTCTTGCAATGTTTACAGCGGAATATAACATACATAAATTCTTATGGCCCAAAAGATTTTTGGAAACTTTTACAGATTTTTTAAGGAGGCTACGAAGTCGCAAAAATTTATTTTATCCTAAAATTAGTTGCAAAAATCCAAAAAAATAAAAAAAATTCGCTGAAACATCCTAATCCACATCAGTACAATCTTCGCCTAATATACACTTAAACCAACTAGGGCCAACACCACAGCATATATTTTTTATTCTGTCACATTTCCTTTCGGATGGGCACACTTCCCAAAAAAGCTCTCAAAAGACCGAAGATGCACTTTGAGACACGTTAGCTCCTCTCTTCTGTGAATTTCAAAGTTAAAGCTATTGTTTCTGATTAGAAAGATAAACTAACATATTTTATCTCAAGAAACCGGCTGTAACCGTTTCGATCGGTTGATGTAACCGATAATTCGGACGTCAGGAAGGAATTCTTATTGTTCCCACCGAAGTTCGGTTGCAGGTATACCTAATAAACTTTTTCACTAACCAGTTTTTCGTAGTCGATATTTAACAACTTCTCATTTTAGTTCTATATTTAGCAATTAGAGCTTTCGTTTTTGTTACTTTCGAAAAACAAACATTGAATGCAGCCGGTTTAAAAGTGAACACTTAAGTTTTTTTAACTTCCATTTAGACCCCTTTTAAACAATTGTTTAAGCTAGATGGTCAAATGATTACGAGTAATATTCAAAACACTTTAGAATCTAAAAATCTCAAAAAAATTTTACTTAAGTGTTAGGTTTTACTAAAGTTACCATTATAACACGTCTTCTAATATTATTAATACAACGAATCTGATTTTTAATCAATCTTTTCAGTAATTCTACATATTCTTTTCTCATTTTCCAGACTTTCTTCCCGTCATCTGCGAAGACAACAACTACCAACACAACCCTCAGTAACCGCTCTACAACGATCACGATCAATATCAACCGACGATTTGAGCACTGAATGGGATACACAAGGTGGGGACACCGAAGAACCATCTGAGTGGAGACGAGTTAGTAAATTACGTAGATCGTTTCAGTCGTCAACAACGAAAACTCAACAATCGTATAATTCTCCTACGAGCGCTAGAAGACCATTAGATTTACCCACAAACTCCGTGAGTGTATCAAAAATCCGCGCAGAATTGGAAAACAGTCGTAGACTTAATACAGTCATGAAAAATAATCATGTAGATTTGGCGGCATTAAGTAGTATTTTAAATAGTTCGAGTGATAAGGAAATAAAATCACCACAAACTGCAAAGAGAAGTACTATACTGACAGCAGAGTCCCTAAAAGAAATACGGGGAAAACTCAAAAAACTATCAGATGAATCTTTGTACAAAGAAGATTTTATAATTAATCAGCAACAACAACAACATCCAGAAACTATACCAGAAGTAGAGCACATTGTTAATGATCAAACAAAAATTACTAGAAATTTCAATAGGAGTCCACAAAGATACAGGGCCCCAACGGAACAGAAAGAACCTGCTAATAAACATACAACAAATAGTTTAGAATCTCGAGTAAAATACAAAGATACCAATTCCACAGATTGGCATTTAAGACGTAAGTCTTATGGTTTTGAAAATATGTCTCCTCCTGAAAAAGCCATGCTCAGAATGGATGCCTCAACCGACAGTGGTCTAGGAAGATCGGGTGAGCTACAAAATTGGTCGCCTACTTCTGATACAAATCCTAACAATCGTACTGTGGTACATTTTGGGGAAACAGCTAAGATAAATACTGCAGCAGTGCAAAGACGTTACAGACCACAGAAATCCTATGAAGAGTCAGAAAATTCTCTCGAAGAAGATAATGTGGTGCCGAAAAGGCATTCCATTGCGGTAGATGAAAGTCAATATGTACGAGATAATTCTCGGCAAACTACTCAAATACATTTAAATGGTTTTTATGAACCGGGTAACTATTCAAAATTGATACATTCTGCAGAGTCTACTACAACCACGGACTTCCTTAATCGTGGTCAACAAAAACGTGTTGAATTTAGTAAAACTGAGGTGCATTTTGCTACAGAATCGGGAAGAGTTAATATTGTGGAAACAGATAGTAAACCACCACCTACAAATAATTTCCGCAGACGTAAAAGTCGTAGTACAAGTGTGGGTCCATTGCAAAGTTTGGTTAAATCAGCCACAACAGTTTCTACTACTTCGCCTGTAACTTCCTCAAACTCGTCGACCAGCAACTCCTCGGTGCCTTCGGGTGTAGTTATGCCTGTTATATTGTTTGGTGATGATAGTTCCAGAAAAAAGACCCTGGGTTCTACTACAGTGGCTTATCGAGCTCCTTTAGGAGGTTCTCCTGAACCTAAAGACTCGGCTATTAATGTAACCATTACCATACCTAATCGCAGCGAATCTTTTTTGTATAATGAAAGTTCTCGCAGTAGTTATGCTTCTACTAGTGGTGTGGATACTACCGATTGTGATACTGATGAAATGACTTCCCTCAGGGGTATTTTAAAAAATAAACCGGCTAAACCAAAACCTTATGTTTTGGGTGAAAATATTGATAAACCCGATGATCTATGGGGAGTACAGTTAAAACCTGTACTTTCTAAAACCGATAATATGACAAGAGGTAAGGTTTACAGCTTTTTATTAAGATAAGAAATATTTTCGAATTATTCCACTCTTTTGCCTTTCTTAGCCCTGAAAAGTGACTCTCCTCCTTTGTTAACTTCAAATCCTCCAAAATCCGTAGCGGAACGAATACAGGAACTTGGTTCATCATCTTCCCTACAAACTAATGGTTTTTCTACTAAAATTAATGTTAGTGTAGGTGGTTCTCCATCATCTACAACGAATTGGGACGAAACTGGTAAGTTTTGGTTGTTGTACATTTTTTTTGGGAATTATCTTTCTTTATAATAGCTGTACTTTCGCTCTTACCTATCAACGTTAATTATTTAAGGCAAATCTACGTAAAACCGATTAGAGTTGAAACAAATTTTTAACAACTAATGTTTATAATATTTGCCTTATAATTGAATTTCTAGAAAGAAATACGAAGAAGTTACGTTAGATGTTCAAATGTATAACCGTTAAGTTTTCAACGTTGATAATTATCCACGTTGAGAGTTAATGAGTATACGAAAAGCAATGTGTAAGTTTTCACCAAAAATGCATTTTGGTATATTTTAACCCCTCAATTCATAAATGCTTTGTAAAGCTATAGCAGGTTTACAAAACGTCATTTTCATACAAAATTTGTTCAATAAACCTCCTATAATTTTACAAAGCATTTATGAATTTAGCGGTAAGTTTTTACGAAGTTAGTTAACGGATATAGTTAAAGCGAAAATACAGCTAATGTTGTGTTAAAATTGTAAAAAGTATGTAGTGTTTATAAGTCTTATGTCTGTATATGGTATTTTAAGTATGTTTTTTCATTTTATCAAATTATTTTCTTCTTATGGGATGATCTACTTTTATTATAGATTTATTTAAAACTGTATTGAAATTGATTTGTTAAAACTAAACCAATCTAACAGCATGAGTAACTGCTAATGATTAAAAAACTAATGGCTTGATAATGATAACTAATGGTAAAAGTTATATTAAACTATTATAATGTTTTAACCAATTCATAGAAGGCTGTAATAAAATTTTTACAATAACAAATTTTAAACTTAAAAAGAGATATACAAGACTCTCCGCATGAACTTCAAGGTGATTTTTTACTGACTTGTTGACTCAAATAGGTGAATATTTTTAAAACATGTGACCTTTTAATTCCTCTTGTACTTATTTATCGCAAAACACCTGATATTTGGATGTTCCTAGATGTCTTCTGAGCCTGCGGTAAACGCTAGTTTTTCTATACCAACAAAGTCACTATTTTCATAACTGTATGACAATATTAACAATATCAGAAAAATTCGATACTCAAGATTTGTTCAGTTTTAAAACCATGGTGAGTCATCAAGAAAGTCCTGAGTTTTGTTTTAGGTAACTTTCTATCCAAAGCTCCAATTATTTTGTAAGTCACTATTGCTTCTTTGAAAATGTGCAATTACTTCTTAATGTATTTCCTTGCATGGCTTTCGAAACCCCTAACCCCACCCCCGCTCAATAAGTTTATTGTAAAAACCGCCATTGTAACATTTGATTATCCACAATTGTAGTTACTGTAAACAATAATAGCTTCAACGGCAAAGTAAGAGGAACGGCTGTCTATGGGAATTTAATTTAAATTTATCTAACAAGGAAGGTATCCTTTGTGCGGAAAATTAACACATATGACGGTGGTCTCCGAAGTACCCGAGCTGATTAGAAGATGGCGGCAGTAGTTTAAAAAAATTACTTTTCTGATGTGGAAACCTTACAAAAATGTGTTTTAAGTTTGAAGGCGTCCATTGTTTATTGAACTACTTCATCACTCACTTTATTCACCAGAATAAATGGATCGGTGGTTAAAGATTTGCCAACAATGAAGAGGTGGAGTCTGCGGTTGATGGCTATTTTGAAGAGTTAGATAGTTATTACTATAAACAGGTATTGAAACTATTGAAAGTCGCTGGAAAAAGTGTAGCGAGCTAAAACGAGACTATATTGAGAAATAAATAAAATTTTTCTCAAATTTGTTGTGTTTTCTTTGTTAGGTTGAGTAGTTCTGGAACCGCCCTCGTATGTATACATTCTGAACTGCCCAATCTGAAATCTAGAGGGTATATCAAAACTTCAGGGGAATCTGTGGGTGATATCGAAGAGATCTTCCTTGTAATTTTGATGCTTTGACTAGCACAGGCATACATATATGCTGGATAAAGAGATTTTGGGCGCCTTATAATTGTATAGATAAGAGGTAGATATATAAAGGGTTCTTCAACAGGGACGCTACAAAAGTAGAAAGACAGGGACAGCAAACGACACCATATTTCTTGCCGCTCTTTTGACATTTCTCTTCAGTAAGGTTTGCCATTTCATGATGGAAAGATATACGAGCCAACAACGAGTCGAAATTATTAAAATTTACTACCGACATTCGGAGTCAGTGGCCTCAACGTTAAGAGCGCTACGTCCAATTTATGGTCGTCATAATGAATGGCTTCGTCAATAAACAAAATATGCGTTAATCGTCAGACAGCAATCCACACGTACTCCATGAGTCATCATTGCATCCCGAAAAAATTACGGTTTGGTGCGGTTTATGGGCCGGCGGCGTCATTGGGCCGTACTTCTTCCGTGATGATCAAGACCGGCACGTTACTGTGAATGGAAATCGCTACCTTTCAATGATAACCGAATATTTTTGGCCCCAATTGGATGATATGGACTTGGAGGACATGTGGTTCCAACAGGACGGCGCCACAAGCCACACAGCGAATGTCACAATCAATTTATTGCAAACCAAGTTTGGAAAACGTGTTATCTCACGAAATGGTCCAGTCGATTGGCCGCCTCGATCGTACGATTTGACGCCATTGGACTATTTCCTGTGGGGCTACGTCAAATCTATGGTATATGCCAACAATCCAGCGACGATTGATGAACTTTGTACGAATATCGGCCCATTTATGCTTGAAAACCGTCGAAAATTGGGTTCAGCGTCTGGACTTCTACAAGCGTGCCCGTGGTGGCCATGCAAAAGAGATCGATTTCCATACATAATGGCACCGAACGTACTTTCACAGGAATAAAGAATTTCATTGATATCCAAAACCGTTTTTGTTTTATTTAAAAAAACTTTTGTAGCGCTCTTATTGAAGAACCCTTTACATCCAAAGATAATTTGGAGTGAAGTATTATTGCAATAAAAACCTAGTGGGCAGTAAGTCTATATGTGGTTCCTCTCAAGCAGTCCTCAAACCCAAGTCAAGGTCTAAAGGAATTTTAATTAAGAGGCACAAGGAACCATATATGATAAATGAAATGAAGGACAGGTGGAAAGGGGTGTACGGTGACATAACTACTACTAAGTTGCAGATCACAAAAAATTGAAATGCAAAAAATTTGATTATCCAAAACTATATGATCGTATCATAACTATTAGCAGGTCGCAGAACCCGAAAATCTAAATAAAAAAACGTAATTTCACAGTAGAGTTTTTTCCAAATCAATATCGACAGCAGAGTTTTACATGACCCGAAGTTGCTTCACTAAATCAATTGATCTAGATTCTCTACAGGAATGATTTACCATGTACGCCCTCCCTAACGCACGGTTTATAATTTCCAAAAACAGGCTTTGATGCGGCTGTCCATATATCGTCATATGAAATCATATGGATCGTGGTTTTCCCTTATTAGAGTTCGGATGGTAGAACTAACTTTAACTCTGACTACCTTTGTGATGACAAATATTTTCGCTAAATCTGTACCGATAAACCAGTTCAATGCTTATATAAAGTTATATTAGGCTTCACTGAGAGAATTATCTGCATAATACTAATAAATTTTTGCATTAAATCAATGAAGTTTCACTGGAACTCATCCATTTAAATATTTCATTAAATGAATGAAATTTTTAATAAAACTATAAAAATTTTATGCACTCAATGAGAAGGTTTCATTTAAAATTAGTTTCATAAAAATTATGAAATCTTTCATTCGCTTTGTGAAGAAAACTTCATTAGTTTATTAAAAAAGTTCATTACAACACGTCCATAAGGTTGAATAGAAGCCCTCTAGAATGACGAGTTCACTCGATGGGCACAAGGTTCATCGTGACTTTGTCTGCCCAAAAAGAGACCGGAGACTCATACCACAGACTTTTTAGGTCATATAAGAACCTGTTTTCCAGATAAATGAGCCTCCGCTCCTTCAGTTCAGATGCTCGCAAAGCAGACGCTGCGCTATCTTCTTCTCGTCCCCACAAAGCCTACAGTAATTCGCACTGGAGTAACCCCAGCACACAGATATTCAGCCTAAAGAGCAGCACCTCGAAATAATTCCAATAAACATACTGATTGTCCATTTTCCAAATTCAAGAAACCGGTCATATGGTTCGATTTCCTTAAATCGATCAAGGCCGCCCACCTCGCCCTCGTGTCTCAATTCGGTATAATCGTTACCACACCGAACAGCTCCATCAGAGGCACCAGGATATCCGGTGTGCCAGGCTTCTGACAAAACGAAAGCTAATTTTATACTCATCAGCCAGCTCATTACCCATGACCCCAACGTATTCTGGTACTCATATCAGCCTCACCGATTGTCTACGAATCTAGATGGTTAAAGAATACTGTCCCCCACACACGTACATCTAACCGCATCGGTTACCAGGGCTTTTAAAGCAAGAACACTGTCCAAGAAGATGATAATGAATCATACATGGGACCTAACTGATGGTTTCATTAGCATTGAATTCATATTAATTGCAATGAAATTTTTTTCATTACCATTTCATAGTTAATGATGATGCTTTTAATTGATCTGATTTCATTGATCAGTGGTAATGGTTTTAAATTCGATTTCAATTTAAAAGAAAATAATTACAATTGACATAAGTTAAAATTGAGAAAAGATGTAGAAATCAGGAATGGAAAGTGCTCGCTCAGGATTATGCCTATTTTAAAGCTTGTGTTCAGCGAAATGAAATGAAAGGGAGAATGAGTGAAGTTAGAACACATGGATTGAAATGGAATAGTACGCAATTTTAAAAAATTTAAATTAATTATTATCAGAATATGTTAATGTTTATTATCAGATAAATAAGTAAAAAAGGAAATATGTCACCCTGTTGCTGAGTCATAATATTAATTCCTCGGAATCCCTCCCACACCTACGTCATCTGAATAATATGATCGTGATCGTTCCTGAGCTTGCAAAAGTATTGCCCGTTTTTCTCTAGCTCTCTTAGTTTTCAAGATACAGGCCATTTTTAATTTTTTGTTTTTAATAATTTCCTTGATAATACAAATTAACACACTCCAATAATGGGTTGGAACATCGTTGTAAACCGGACCGATATGGAATGGACGGGAGAACGAGTGAAACTGACCCACTTTGCACAGCAAATCAAATATAATTAAACGGAAACGGAATTCGTATGCGAATTAACGAGAATTCGAGTGTATTCATTTCACATAAATTGAAAAAATGGGGCACCATGTAGCTATTTCATACAAATGTACTTCTCGGGATCCATGTCGAACCTATCTCATCTAAATAATAGGAGCGTGATCATTCCAGAGCTCACAAAACTTATGTCCGTTTTGCTATATCTCGCTTTTTGTAAAATTTCTATTTTAAAAAATGGCCCGTTTGTCGAAAACTTAGAGAGACAGCGCAAAATGGTATTAACACACTCTAATAATACAGATAGGCCGGGAGAGATCCCGAGGTATCCATTTTTATAAAACAGACAATGTAGAGTAATTTAAACATCTATTTTTTGTGAACAAATGCTTTTTTTGCTCATTTGTAATTCGTTTTTTGCGATTTCATTAGCATTAGTAGGACAAATTATAATGCCAGAATATTTCAATAGCATTAAATGGTATTGAAATGCTAATGAAATTTCAATCCTAATAAAAAATCCCAAGTGTATAATAAATGCAATTCCATCATTATCTGCTCGGTCCTGTCAATTGCATAGACTTTGAATGAAAAGTGCTACAATCATCTAGATATCGCATGGTGACCCGAATATCCACTTCGCCAAATATAAAGTCAGGAATATGCAAAATTTTGACATTCGTGATATCAAGTACACTCAAAAAAATAAGTTAGTAGAAAAATTAGTAAAACGTCTTGTATATCAAGTGTACTAGTTTTGAGGAATTTTTTTGCTGAAATTCCCTTTTCAGCAAAAATTTTAGTTATATTTTTTTAGCACTAAACTAATTTTGAACTAATGTTTTACTAATTTATTTTGCTACAAAAATTGTGCTGATAACCGCATTTATAGCGTGGACTACAACCATATACAAGATGTAGATGTCGCAGCTTGTCTGGATTAGTAGACAATGGAAATGATAATTAAAAAAAAACAACTACACAATTTCTATATTTAAATTTTCAGCAAATAAATTAACTAAAGTAAAATTTCTCCACAAGTTTTTTAAGCTTTTTTTTAGTTTACTAATATTCAGCGAAAAGTTTAGTGATCTTAGCAAGGATCTTTTTCTTTTGCAATCGACTAAGTGTTAGCAAAGTTTTTGCTGAGATTACTATTTTTTTTTTGGTAATAATCAGCTCGCTGATTTTCAGCAACACCTTTTGCTGACATTACCAACTTTTTTGCAAGCACGCTCCTGACTAAAAATTTGCTGACACAGCAACATTTTTTGCTGACTTTACTGACTTTTTTTTTTTGAGTGTAGTTTGATACATCCAATCTTCTCTGTGAGGCATATGACAAATGCCTTATATTTACTATAGTACTATGGCCACAGTTGTTATCCTTCTATTGGTCAATATTCCACACTTATTTAAAGTTTTATCAAGTGGACGATATAGCTCCAGACTACTATATATATCCAAAGAAACCAGTTCGACTTTGTCAGGATTATTTATACGCTTATAATCACAAACCTGCTTTGATTCTCTTGCTTATCATATTTAAATTAAGATAGCAACTTCCATTGCTCTCGTTGTGGCTGAATTTTTTTCTAACCGAATTGACTCTGTTGCCACAAGCTCGCAATTTGGTTGACATTCAATCGTGGCAACCGAGTTAGGGGGCTTATTCGATTGTCACATCTGAATTCGGTTGGGCAACCAAATTGCGGTTGGAAAAACATCGGAAATCACAGCGGAATTGTATGAGAGTGCTAGTGCAACGATTGTCATATCAGTAACATGGCAGAAAAACTAAATTACCGTAACTTAAATGTTATACTTCTATTAATCAGTAGGACCGCCCTCAAGTTTTCTTCCAGAACAAATAATTATGTCGTTATAAAGTCTTGTATGAAATATTGCTGAAAGCAATTTCAGAAAGTTTTCTTAATAGTGCATATGAGCTTGTAAACAGCTATTTTTATTAACATTTTCTCGTTGTATGTATCACACAGAAACCTAAATCGTTGAGCCAGGTTTAGGTAAATACAAGTACAGTTTTTTTCTGATTTCTAAAATGTAATTCATGATTTTTTGATAAATCTCAGGCAAAACTTTTAAATTATCGATTCCTTTTTTGTATCTACTTTAAATTCTTTTGAGATGATTGTTCTGCTTAGATTGAATTATTTATGGTGTTGGATTATAAAACCTGAAGACAGGCATGAAAATTTTGCTATTTTTTTGTGAAGATTTTGTATGAATCTTCCTCTGGTGCTCTTTCTTGCTTGTTTTGCTTCAAATCATTTTCTACTAAAGTATTATATTAAAACTAAAACTATTTTACATATCGATGTTCATAACTAGACAACTCCTAAGTGACAGTAAAATTATCAATTGATATAACAGTGCTAAATGACTTTATTATAATCGAGAAGTCGTTTGGTATGCTGAACTTAACTGTCAGTAATGAGGCGTCAGCTTATGAACATCGATATCGTAACAATGTATTTTAAAAACACTTTTTTTTCAATTTCTAATTTCACTAATTCTTTAACTACTTTTCTACTTTCTTTAAATTCTTTGAAAACAATTCAATAAAATACTTTCTTGAACTTTAAAAGCTTATAATGCTATTAAATTGCGTAGATCACTCTACTTATTTGCCAACTAAATGATATAGAAAACAAACAAAAACTCACCTTACTACCACAACAAATTGTATCAAATTCAAATAAAATAAAAAAAAAAAAAACATTTCAAAATAACCATCTACAAAACAAAGAAACAACCTACCAATCACATCTCGCTACCTAAACAGGTTTAGTATCATCCACATCATCAACATTAAGTCAACGAAGACCAAGTGTCCAAGAACTGCTAATGCAAGATCTTAAAGAACATCAAAAGATATTGGATGAAGGTTTAAAGTCTACCACGCTGATAATAAAGACTATGCGTTCAGCTAGTGAATTTGATGAGGCAATGCGACGTTTAAGTATAGCTTCGATAGAGGCAGCTGTTGTGCAACCCACTCCTTATATGTTACGATCTAACAGTTACCAAGAATCATCACAGTCTTATGAATTCATAGAACCTGATAAGCAAAATCTTTACAAATCTACTAGTTTTTCATCCACATCCTCCTGGTCTACGGTATCCTCCTCGCGAAAATATTCCTCAGATTCTCGTAAAACTTCTACAGATTCGGGTGCTTCATTTCCCCGCAAAGATTCTATACCTCGCTTAAGTTTTCTAGGTAATGAACAAATACCGGTTAGTCAACAATTACAACGTTTAAGATTAATTTATGATGCTGCCACGATGTCACAAGATGAGGATAGTGCTGATGAAGAGGTCAAAAGTTACTTTAAGGGTCAGATGGATAGTGATAGTGGTGGTGGTACACAGGAAAGTTCATCCTATGAAGATGATCCTAATTTGGAAAATACAAATAGTTGGAGTCGTCTAAAGGCTAAAAAAACTATATGGAAAATTAATATGGATAATGATGGTGATAAAAGTTTAAAGAAGCCATTAGATAAAACAGGTAATTTCTTGAAAAGTAGATCATCTTTATAGGAATAAGAATTTATTAGGCAAACTCAGAAACCAAAGTGATTTGAAATATTTAAAATACTACGGAAAGTAATGTCTGTGCCACTGTGTTTCTAAATAATCTAATTTAGCAAAGTTAGAAACCATATACCTTCACTCCTTTAATATTTGATTAATGAATTTCTTTCAAAGCACTCAACTCCTTTATTAAGCATAACTCACAAAATAAAATGGGTTAACATAAACATTATTCCCCATAATTAAGGCACTTTAAGTTATTTCACCTAAATAATATATAAACCACTCATAATAATTCATTCTAAGTATGTACTTCAATAGAGGCATTCTCTATATTGTAGATTATATTAAATCGTTTATCAAATTCTCAAACCATGGAACACAAAGATGAAGAGTTATATTAGGAAGACTTATGATTATTACTGAACAAGTTAGAGCTTGTTGTGAAACTAAGAATATATAATTTGATATAATGGAGGAAAATAAATTTAGAGTTTTTGACCGGGCTACCCCCTGGAAGTATTTATGTGGGTGCAAAACTACGTTCCCCAAAAAATTAGGATAATCGGATATCGCGAAGACCTGCCGCATCGGTCATGAAGTTTGGATCACGAATTACAAGGGGAAAATATGACTTTTTGTGCATTTTATCGAAAACATTGATATTTCAAAACTAATTCGAATTAAAAACATTAAAGAATTGTGATTTGAGTGAGTTCTCTTTGTAATAAAGCAATAAAAACTTAAATCGGTTAAAAAACAGCCGAGTTATTACTATTTCCCCAGTCAACTGATGATTTGCAGACCACTTAATCAAGAGATTCGGATCCAAATTTTAAAATTTATTGAAATAATCTACTACAGAAACATTTTTTTATTCTATAAGTTCCAAGAAACTCAGATAAGAAGTATTTTTTTCTATTGTGTTTTGCTAACTCGTTTTAAATTAGTGTCAAAAAGGTCAGAATTCTTAAACACTGTTTTCAAATCTACAATTTTTATTAAGAACATATTAGATATTAAAAACTACAAAAATTGTAGGAATTCCTTTTTTCATTTGGCTGGGGCAGAGATTTAATTTCAGCGGATTTCAAGAAAACTGCGATGTTTTATAAATAATCAGGACTCATAGCTTTATAGCGCCGTTGACGGTAACGTTCCCGCCTCTGTTATTTTTAAAGACGTAAGGAGCAACGATTCCACCGGCCGACGAAGTACATCCAATAGTGATTTTTTGAAGATGCAACGGCGCCTAGTGATTCTCTTGTAGATTCACTTTCACTCTAAATGCGACAATTCTGCTTATTGACATACCCATTCACTGTACAGAACATTGCGATAAAACAGTGGGTTGATTTTCAGTTGATTCTGTGCCCACTGACCGAACGTACGGCGCGAATCATTGTCATTCGGCTTTAATTTCTGCACCAGCTGGACCGAGATCTTTAAGTACAATTTTTAATAAAGGGATGCTTAAAGCTCCTATTGCTTCGCGCGATGGCGAATCGGCTCATTTTGATCCTCCTCAATACTAAGCACATACGTGGTACTGTTGTACCACGTATATAGTGCGTAGTTAGTGCGACGTTAGTCGAATTAGTCGCTCGGATTGACGATTATATCGATCGTAAAATGAACATATCGCATATAACATTCCCAACCTGAACCAATTTGTGACCGTTTAATCATTTTTTGAAAATTGAACCTATAAAAAAACACCCTTTATATGTCTTCTTTTTTAAAAGGAAACAATGTCAGGTGCTTTTCTTTCTTAAAATAGTGCATTTTAAAAGAAAATATTTCCAGGTTTCCGCGTCTAATAGTCATGAGTTCCACAAGGTAAGAGCGCCAAGTCTTATACATAATTGCGAGACTTGACAGGGAAGAATGTCTTACGATCGAGATTATTAAAATAAAAAAATGTCACGTAACGTAAATACAAAAAACTAAAATCTACATTATAAAGACAATCTGATGAAAGTACTTGGTAGCACTTGAAAATGCATTAATTGTCAACCATTGGTTCTGGAAAAGTTTTTTTCATAAATTTTTTCTGTTTGTTGTAAACTCAATTGTGCATTCTATTTGGAATTTGTCGTATTTGATCTTAAACCAAATGCACTATTAACGAATTCTCTGATCCCATGTGAAAATCCAAATGTGTGTATGTGATGATACGTGACCATATACGTCTATGCATAGTTTATTATATGCCCACACAGAAAGTTTGCTTTTGAATTAATTGGAGTCAGAAATCTTTTCCTATAATAGTGCATTTTCAAATGACTCAAATGCCCAAAAAAGCTGAAAATATGGACCAAACAATAATTTTACGATTTCTATGTTATTATCTACCTATGTAGATAATAACACGATATTTGAAAAAATGTATCCATTGTAAGGTTAATTTAAGGTATTCAAATCAAAAATCATATCTAGCAAACGTAGGCTAAGGAAGGGTCGTATTTAGGAAAATTTCTTCATCAATTTAGGCCATGAAGGCTATTTAGTTAATGAAATAAATCAAAGAAAATCACATTAAATAGTTTTGGAATTTAATAGAAATAGAAGCCTTGAAATGCATAAGTAGGTTTATAAATGAAATATAGAGTCCTTTATGAGGACTTTAAAAGCGTTTATAAATAACAAACATCTTTAGAGGAAGAAAAATAATTTCTTATGTGTTTTCATAGTGATTTATGTATCTGGGCTATTTGCGAACTCATTAGAATACATAATTTAAAAAAAAAATATTAATCAAATTGTCTATAATGTTTTGCAACACTTTATCTTTTCTAAACGGTTTGTTTTTAATTTACTACTTATGGTTCCTATTTATTTACAGATCTTCCTACATCGAATGTTATGAGTATTAAACTACACTCACCACAAGTTACTACAGAAGTGCCAGCCCCAATAAAATTGATGCCACCTGTAGCAAAGCCCAGAGCCATAACCAGTTGTAAGTACAATTGAAAATAGACAAATGCTCACTAACTACAGCCGATTTATCTCTTCCCTCTTTCTTCCTAAAGTACAAGAAAACCAACACCCTAAACTTCATGCAACCACTACCGTCAAACAAACTTCTTTCCAGACCAGTTTACCTACAAAGGATTCTCTAAAGATTATCAAAGAAGCCCGCGGAGCCCGCCAACTACGAGAACATGAACTATCCTATTTTGGTTTGCCAATTTCGACATCGGAAGACGAAAAACCTAAATCGAAATATACAATGAATTCAAATTTTAGAAATTCACCGAAACGTTCCTTGCCAATGAGAAAACTAAGTGAAGAATCATCTCTGAGCTTGGAGCAAGAAAAACGAGCTCAATGGCAATCGGAACATGATAAACCAGATTTGTTAAAGCATAATCCCATTGTTAACGAAATCGATGACAAACATACATTCAGAGAAATTAAAGCAGCTGAACGTACTAGCTTGACAAACAAAGCCGAGTTAGATGAAGAAGAAGAACATTTATATGAAAATATAGCCAATGATATAACGCCAGTATTTAAGGTTAAAGCTTCAACGCCATCGGAACAATATGACCGGAAAATGGATTTGAAGAGAGATGCTATGATTCTGAGTGAAATGAATAAAAATGCTGATCAAACTTTAAGAGTGAGTAAAAAACTATAAATTAGGAATATGAAAATTAAGAACTCAAACTCGAGTTTGGCAACAGAATTCGTATTCAATCAGTTAAAGCAAACGGAATTCTATGGCCTTAAACTCTCAAACAATTCCGTTATGACGATTGACAATATTTTACTACTGAATTGACTTGGTTGCCACAAAGTTGTAGCACCCTAATTCGGTTTTCACAATTGAATGGAAATCGGATTTGGCTGTGAGGTTGTGGAAACCGAGTCAATTCTGTATAAAATAAAATCGATTGTCACAAGCAAATTGTTATAAGGTATATGATTGTTGTTTAAGATGATTTTTTAATATAAAAACCGAACATTTCGATTAGCGACAATTATTGTTGCCATCAATAATTTATTTTGTCTGCAAAATATCTTTTCAATATTTAATTCTTTTACAGGAACTCTCTGATGAGGCTGCTCTAAAGGATCGGCGACGTCGTTCTTTACAAAGACGTAACTCTAAACCACTCGAAACTATAGATGAGAAAACCATTACTGAGAAAATAAATGATACTTGCATAGCTGTGAAAGTGTCACGAGGCACATATGCTTCTGAGGCTAAGAAAAGTTCGCGGCATTCTACACCCTCTCCTACTGGCACTAAACCCAGAGAACGAACTTCCTCGCAATCTTCGGTTGAATGCTGTCCACGTGCTAGATCTCGTTCTTTGTCCAGTGAAAAAGAATATGAAAATATTAAATCCACGCCTACTAGATCTTCACAAATGGTTAAACATAAAGCACAAAAACCCTCAGAAAGTCGTTCCAGTTCTTTGGACTCCCAAAGATCAGCACATTCGCAATATTCCTCTGGAGATGAACAACAGAAACAACAACGTCCTGGTGTCAGCTTTCGTAGGGAAGATCGTTCTCGCACGAAAACTAAACGCATTACTAACTTTAGTTCTTCCACTCAACGAGACAAACATAGGGAAGATAAACCCTCCAAGCAATCTTCTTCTATTTCTTCGCATCAACATCATGGTGATCCTAAGCGTATATCAAGTACCACGCATTCTACAACACACAGAGAACGCGTTGAGTGCAAACACGGTAATGCTACGGGATCGGGAAGTGCTCAACAAAGACATCAGCCTAGTTCCTCGGGACTACAACGCTCTACTGCTGTTTCGGGCAGTGGTCGGAGATATAAAGAGGATGTTAGAGATTCTCAAAAAATTAAACGTACTTCGGTCACTGCTTCCGGTAGATCAACCGATCAACGTTACGATAATCGTGAACATTCTACTAATAAACATACAACACGTACTTTACGTGACGATGAAAGAAATGGTTCACAACGATCTTCATCACATCGTTTAGAACGTGGTGATAAGGATAAGGAGAGAACATCAAAATCAACAAAGGGTAAGTAGAGTTTAATTATTATTAAAGTATAAATCAAGTGAAACAAATAAGATACACAATAGTGCTGGTAAATTCGGTTACTTTTGAATACTCGATACTACTCGATATTTTTGATTTGGATACTCGATACTACTCGATACTTTTAACTGTTTTTAAATTTGAAATTTTTTTTAAATTTTATAGTAAAATTCTTTTAAAATGATTACGTTAATTCAATATTTAAATTTATAAACATATTTTTAAACTTTTTCACTAACTATTCATTGCATTTTTCATAGTTTCTTAACATATACTTTTAAATATTTTACTTCTGATTTTTTTTTTTAGCAGAGTTGTAGTTTTGTGATAAATATTTTAGCGGAGTCAGATTTTTGTGGTAAATATTTTAGCTGAGTCACATTTTTATATATTTTGTCTGTCCAAAATGCAACTCTGAAAATATCGAGTAGTAGTTTTGACTGTCGAGTACCCAAACAAAAAGACAAATACTCGATACCCACTACTCATATTTTTACCAGCACTAATACACAATACACATAAGTCCAGTGTTATGCTACTGCAAATGACAAAAGTTTGCAATTTATATCAAAATTTCGATTTGTTTTTAAATATTTTAGAAAATCATCGATGGTTTTGTAACTTTGAGACAAATATTATTCGTTTAAGTGTTATTTTTGTTATTTTAAGAAGTGTTAATTTAAGAAACTGAAATCTATTAACAACGGAAGAAAATAGAGGGATTAAACTGAAAACTGAAAACTTTCCACTTCATGAGAGAATTTTGAAAATATTCTTGAAAAAAAAAACATAATAATAATCTAATGAAAGCTCCTCCGTAGATTTCAAAACCATAAACAATTTTGATATTTTAAAGTATAGTTCCACGGTATTAAGGCTAAACTGCTAAAATACAGAGTGTTCAATAAAAATCTAAAAGTTGAATTATTTCGAAAGCTAACCATACGATTTAAAAATTGTGTTCAGCGTGCCAAAATTATACGAAAAATATCACCAAATTTTAAGTGACAAAAATAATTGTTAGAATTTAATTTCAACAACATTTTTAATTGAACCCAAGTAAAAAAGTTTTGATATAGTCATAAATTATCATATAAAATTTTGTATAATTACATATTGGAACATATAATTATATAACATTTTACGTAATTATATCCTAAATATATAACTATATATTGCTATATATTGCACAATATATAGTGCAACATATTATAATATCCAATTATATACAGATCTATATATAGTTACATATGCCTCATATAATTATGTATAATTGTATCGAATTATATACCATTATATCTAGTTGGATATGATTATATTATATTTGATACATTTGGATGAGGACAAAATCCGGATAAAATTGTATCAAACCATATCTTATTCCATCAAATTAGATCTAATTGTGTCAAATATCATTATTTTTTGGACTACCAGTAATGATACCCACTTACCTTCTGCATTATTTTAAAACATATAATAATGAGTTACTGATAATGACTTATTTTTATCATTATTTCAAATAGAAAATAATTTTCTAGATTTTTTTTTGAAAATTTTTTGAAATCTATTTTTAGACTCAATATTTTTTAAACACTGGTAAGGATATATGTAACCACAAATTTTTTGATTTCTTGTATGCTGGCGAGTAAGCTTACTTGTGTGCAGCAGGTCAATTATGTTTTTATCTATTAAATATTACATGTCGATATAGCTCATATGGTAGAGCTATTGACTGGCAATCTGTAGACCCAGGTTCGATTCCCGCACCAGCAAATTTTATTAAAAAAAAAAAAAATATAATAAAAAATATTTTTTTTAATATAATTTATTTTTTTGAAAATCTATTTTTAGACTCATTATTTTTGTCAGTACTGGTAAGCACATAGGTAACGATATATTTTTTTGATTTTTCGTATGCTGGTGTGTAACCATAACTCATTATTTTTCGCGACATCGCCATATAAATGTAATAAGAAATGTAATAGCAAAAGTAACTAGTTACCATTACCAAGTATGTAGTTACATAACCACATATCTGGTAATGATTTTCTACACCGGGAAAGTTAAAACTGAAAGCTAAAAAAAAATTCTCATACATTTTCATGAGGTACAAATATTCGTTGGGTTACTGGCTAAATTTCGCCAGAATAAAATCTGTTCTATGTTCATGAAAATTTCATAGTTCTCTCATTTACTTACATTATTTGAGGGTCGTAACATTTTAACACAAAAAGAGGCTGTTTCCTTCATGACAGGTACCGCGTTGATTTAACAATATTCGTCGGTATTTTATAGCTTAATTATAATTAATCGCCAATGGCCAGTATCTTTTATTCTTTTTCTACTCCAAAAGCATCGAATAATCTGCAACTTTATTAAAAAAAATTGATTTTGGTAACAATTTTATGAACTTTGACTGTTTTTTCTCAATTTCGAACAAAAATATTAGGGGGTAATTTTCTAAAACACTTCGGTGAAATGTTGCGTTATTTCTATAGAAATTGTTTTTGTTACAAAAACAATTTACATTGAAAGTTCCCTTCACTTCACCCAAGTGTTTTACGAAATTAGGTACTTAGTCTTTCTCAAAAAACCATTTCAATTTCAAACAATTTATTGAAAGAGATACCAGATCGAATAACGATGATTAGTTCAAAAGAATGAAACATTCAATTGAACTAAATCTTTCATGAATGCCATAATTTTATTATGCATACGCGTAAACGCTAAAAAAATACTAGCCAGCATCGAAGAGCTATTTTATTGAAACAAATTCAACAATCAAGTAACAAACATGTTTGGGTTGTATTTACAAAATCAATTGTACTTCAGTTGTAATTTCAATTAAAAGTTAATTGTATTTACAAAAAGTTTATTTGTATTTATAAACTATTTTTATCAGTGTATTGCAAGAGGAGGGCCTTCAAAATGTTTTATAGGAATATAAATTAGCTAACATGTCTATTCACAAGAAGAGTCTTAAAAAAGTCACAGTATAATTAAGACTGAACTCTATGATTATTCGTGTGACTCGGTCTTAATCAGTTTTAAATTTGTATTCTAATAGCAGAGTCATATAAAACCAAATTATTTTATTAACATTCTATCCCAGGAAAATTTTCTGTTCCAAAGAATCGGTTGTACAATAGCTGCTTTTCATTCACAACCCCTTCTACTGTCGATTCTAACACCGATTCTTTTTGTTTGAAATTGTCCCAAAAGCAACCCCTTCTATAGCTCCAAAGTGGAACCGGTTGCCCTGGAATCAGTTCTGGAACTAGTTCTAGAACTGATTCTACGTCAGTCATACCTTCCATATTGGATCCCTGGAACTGGTTCCGGAACCAGTTCCATGGCATCGGTTGCATTGGAACCAGTTGCGGAACTAGCATGGTTGGCAACCGATTGTAAAAATTTTTCCTGGGATGTTAATTGAAATATTCTTTGCAAAAGTGACATTTAAAACAATTAGTTTTTAAAATCGAACAAAATTCTTTAAAAAATTTAGAATTCCAATAGAAAAATGGAAAGCAATGGGAAAAAAATGAGAATTTCAATAGAAAAATGGCACATAGAGAAATTTTTAGTATCATGCAAAATCATAAATGTATATACAAAATATTATTTTATAATTACGTATATTAGTCAGTACCACTTGTGGTCAGTTGTATTTCTCTGTTGAACTACAAGGGCAGTTCGAAATGTTCTTAACCTAACATTGAAAAACAAGCGCTAGATTTTTAAAATTATTTTATTTTTCAATATAATCTTCTGAAACTTTACTACACTTAGTCCAACGTTTTTCTAGCAATTTTATCCCTTGATTAAAATAATTTTCCTGAAGCTCCTCAAAATAATCGTCTACAGCTGCCATTGCATCTTCATTCGAGGTAAAACATTTGCCAGCAAGGATTTTTTTTTAGATTTGGGAACAGGTAGAAGGCAGAGGGAGCTAAATCAGGAGAATAAAGTTGAATTTTGCCGTTGTTAAGACACACCTGTGGGATGGTGCCAATTAAAATTTGGTAACAAATGCGTCACCCTTCCTGCAGAAAGGTTTTTTATCTGTAATTCTTGATGCAAAATAAAATGTACTCGATCATTTGAGATGCCTATGGCATTACCTACTCTACGCACTTTCACTCGTCGATAGTCTAATACCATATCATGGTCTTTAGCTATGATTTCTGGCTTTGTTGTAGTTTTTCTGACGTCCACTTCGTGGTTCATCTTCAATGCCTGTACGACCACGTTTAAATTCATCAACCCAATTTTTTACTGTTGCATATGAAGGAGCACTTTTACCTAACACATTTACCATATCATTATGAATTTCTTGTCCCGATAAACCTTTCTTATGTAAATATTTAATCACACCACGAATTTCTAATTTTTTCATTATAAAAAAATCACTGAAGCGCCTTTTTGAACACCTGTTACTATACGAATGAGTTGACAGATCGAAATGAAATTTTACATGTGTTCATATGACGATGGAAGTTTCCATTCTACAAAGCTTTTTGCTGTTTATACCGCCATCTCTATATCAGGCTAAAAACATTTCGTACTGCCCTCGTAAAATTCTTTCGATTTTCGCTATTATACAAAATATATATTCTTAAAATCCACAACCGCAATAAAAGCGAAAAATCTATAATATGTTTAAAAATCTAGCTTTATTTTTAAGTTAATTCTTTTTAAAACACTTTTCTCTTACAGACCTGCTACTATTGGGCCTATTAATAATGGGTGCCACACAGCCAACAAAATTACACAAACGTTTTAGGTTAGAGCACAAACCAAAGTCTCTAAAGTAGTTAAAAGAAATAGAAAAATCACTTAGGGCCAGTTTTATAATCAAAACTAAGAACAATTTTTGTCTTAAATAGAACTAGAATTTTCTGTAAAATTTTATAAAAAATTCGTTCTTAGTTCTGACTATAAAACTGGTCCCTTAATACACAAATGAAGCAAAATGGGCTCCTTAGAAATAGTTATGCACGAAGCACGTAGAAAATTTTAGAATTAAACTAAAAGAATAACTGAAAACAAGAAAAAAACTACACTAATACATATATTTTATAAAGAATCTTCAATTAAATATACAATTAATTATTACTTTTTTATTTCCTTAGGTCACTCCAGTCGTTCCACATCCCAACATCACCATGAAAGATCTACCACGAATCCGGATAAACATGCAACAATAAGTAAAGATACGAAAACAAAAACAACAAATATTGAAAATACGACGTACGTAAGCGTAACGAATTTAGCACAATTACAAAACGAACAAAGTGATAATTTAGTAAATACAGAAACCATTAAAGAAACAGAGCAGGCTAAAAATGTAGCAGAGACACAAACCATTCAGTGTAAAGAATTAGAGACAGATAAAATCCCACCTGCTAAACCACCCAGAAAGAAACGTAAATCTTCCCTTATACCTTTAGCCATACCCACTAAACCCGAAAGAAATCCTCCCTTACCTCCTGCACCTCACACCCCACAAATCCCTCCCAGTGATTCCCCTACTTATGAATATAAAATGATATCCAAAAATATACCTCCCTCCTACTCCAATCAAAGTACTTTAAGAAAAAGTTCTTTACCTAGACCCACTAGTCGTATGGCTTTGTTGGGTAAGGCTAGAAAACCATCTTTAAAATGTACACAATCCACTACCTCATCCTTTGCTTTTCTACCCTATCTATCGGCCAAACGAAATTCGGATGTTAGCCATGTCTACGACAATTATATGCTATATGCCGTACCCGCATCCGTAAATACTAAAGCCTATAAACAAAATTTGATAAATGACCATGCACAACTTTTTGGCTCAACGGGTAATCGTTATTATCCAACTGGCTATGGAGGAGGAGGAGCAGGAAAAGGAATGAGACGAAGAACTGTACGAAGTTCCGTATCAACACATCATCCATTTGGCATCTGCACATGTTCATAGTACAGAAAGACTATAGATACGTAAAGAGAGAAATTAAACGTTATTTAGCCAAGACAACAATCATCATGATCTTCTTCCTCTCACTGTCTCTCTCTCTCACTCTTTGTCACTCTCACTTCAATGTAATTTATTTGAAATTTGAGCACAACATATAAAAGAAATACTCGCATTATATGGTTGGCATAAACTACCTCACTTTTTCCCACTTGTACTAAAAATATAAAACCAACAAATCACATCTCGCTAAATTTACACCCACCACCACAAACCAAAAAAAAAAAAAAAAAAAATCAAAACTACATCATTTAAATTGCACCTACTTGTTTTTATTTTTAACTACCACCATGTTTTTAATCGAACGATATGAATTCAAAATTATTTTGAAAAGAAATAAATTTCTACAATGGCATCTCATTAGATTTTTTGCAATTATAAAAAACAATATTTTGGATATATTTTTACTTTTTTACAGTGTAAGAAATGGAAATTTTTATTTTGTCTTAAAGTAGTTACTTTCTTGGTAGTTTGTCTTTATATTTCGGCTTATTTTTTAGTTAAATGTAATATCGTTCAGTATTATCTACTACTGTCAAGCAATTTATTATAATAACACTACATTTTTTTTGGGGGATTTTTTTCAGATTCTAATATACCTTAACTAACTGGTAAAAATTGTATTTCAATTGTTAATTCTAAAAAACTAACTTATCGTAAATTTTTCTATTGAATTTGATACCACTATAGCTATGTAATCAGTTTCAAAATTCTATGGTATTTTTGTAATTTCGATTCAGTTATTTATTAATTTTACAATTTTTTAATTTTTCCGTAAAATTTTCTATAGATTATTTTGGAAATTTTTGTCTATATCGTAAAGTAATCGAAAAGAAATAACACAATAATAATAGAACTAAAATTATGTTTTAAGATTTCAAGCTTTTTTAAATATCTGATTTCTTAAATTTCTGTATTTTTTGTCTTTTTCGAAAATGTTTCTATGGCAAATAATAAAACTAATGGAAAATAAAAATAAATAATTTCCCTTTAGAAAAACGTGTAAGTCCACACAATGTAATTGATTTCATGTACTTACGATATTGGATACTTTTGTATAACAAGTATATATAAAGCCTAAAACATTTGAAATTTCCCAAAAATTTTGTCTAACTTACATGCTAATATACTTGTGTGTACCTACGAAGTATATTGGCTTGTGGGTCATTAGAAGGCGGCCATACCCTAGGTAAAGTAAGCCAGCTTTTGTGTAGGCTTTGAAAGTACTCGGAGATACTTGTGTGTACTTACTAGAATCCTCGAGTGCTTTCAAACTCTACACACAAGCTGCTGGCTTACTTTACTCAGGGTATGGCCGCATTGTAATGGCCCACGAGCCAATATACTTCGTAAGAACACAAGTATAGTGGCATGTAAGTTAGACAACATTTTTGGAAAATTTCAAATGTTTTAAGTTTCACATATACTTGTTAAACAAAAGTATCCAATATCGTAAGTACACACAATGTGAAGAACACGAAATCGATTACATTGTGTAGACTTACACGTTTTTCTAAATCGTAATATAAGTTTCCAAATTCCGGATTTTGTATATTTATCGTACCAACGAGCATAGAATCTCAAGAGCATGCATCTCATACTCTGTTAACTGGGTCTGGCCGACATTTCAATAAATTTTAATAGGGGATGATGGATTAAGTTTTATCATAAAATTTTAATAAACATTAAAAATTATTTCAATAAATATACAAAATATGAAGAAACATAATACAAAAAACTAAACCCATTGACTACAATTAAACTTTTTTAAATGCCAGACTGAGTCAGTAAAAGAGCGATTAACATTAATTGAGAAACTTGCATGTAGCCTGATCGTACGTGCTATAGGATAAAATAAAGCTAATGGAAAATAAAACAACTTTTGCATTGGCCTTCAAATTCTATGATGCTTTTCTAATATAAATTTTTTTTATTTCTAAATTTCCTAATTTTTTATTTTTATCGTAAATTTTTCAGTCAGAAAATAGTGCAAATTTTTATCTATATCGTAATTTTTTTTTTTAAGAAACTATAAAAATGAAGCCAATTTATTGTAAAATTTGTTTTAAGACTAAAATTTTTTTTAATATACTAATTTCCTAGATTTATGGATTTTTTTCTTTTTCTCGTAAATTTCTCTAAAGGAAAACGATAATCGGTTTTTAAATATTATTAATTTGGGAATATATTATTTATGAAATATATTTTTTAATATTTATCACAACTTTTTTTCTAACTTCGAATTTTAATTTTTATTTTTTGTTTTTAATTTATTTGTTTTATAGTTATATCGTAAATTTTTTAAAGAAAAATTATGCAACAAAGCAAATTGAATCTAGCTTTCAAGATTACTAGATTACTTTCCAACTTACAAAATTTTCTGTGCATTATTATTACTATTCTTATCAGAAATTTATTTTCCAAAATGCATGAAAATTTCTAAAAATATAATTTCTTACTATATCGTAAAATTTTCGAAACGATGAAATGGAAGTCTGTATTAAATGTGACCCTATTTTTTATTACTAACGTATTTTTAAATTTCGAATTTTTCCTAACAGAAGTTTTCCTTTTAAAATTCCTTATATCGTATTTTTTTTATTTGAAAATTAAATACATAATAAAATTGTATTAAATATTTCAATGTTTCAAATTATTTAAAATTAAATTGAGTTTTAGTAAGTTTTCGGCTTGAAATCAAACATATTTGAAGAAACAATTTTTTATTTTATCGTAAATTTTTCTGCATGTTAATAACAGACTTTTTTCAAACCCACATCGTTTTAGATTTTATAGTTATTTCCTAATTTCGAATTTTATTTAAAAACTACTTTTTCTATTATTTTTCAATATCGTAAAATTTTATATTCGAATGCGTGAAGCCCTTATTAGAGCTCGACCTGCTTTTTATATATATACTTAGAATATTTCTAATTTAATATTTTATCAAAGAAAGATTTTCCTTATTGTTAAGCTTTAATTAAGGCTAAAACAATAATATAGTAAATTTTTATATTTAAAACTAAGATACAAAATATAATATTTTGTTTTGAAAATTTATTAATTTCAATTTACATAATAGTATATGACTTTTTTCATAAATTCTCTGCTTGATTTCTGATATTTTTTGTCAACAAACAGTTTACTTTTTTTTAATTTTGGTCACTTTATTGTAAATTTATCTTCATGTTATAATAAATTTTAAAACTAGCATGGATGAATAGGTACTTTTCAATTATTTAAATTTATTTAAGTAATAATTTTCCAATTTTGTCCTATATCGTAAAATTTTCCATACGATAATATAAATACTTTAAACTTATTCCATTCCAAAATCATATATTGTAAATATATTTAGTTTTATCCGAAAGGTATTTAAATTTTGAGCTTTAAAATAATTTTAAACCTCAATATCGTAAATTTTTATACTTGAAAATAATCCACAAGGGTTAACAATTTATTCCGAAAATTATTTTTAAACCTAAAGTTATACCACTTTTCAATAAAATATTCTATCTAAAATTGCATATTTTTGTTCAAGCAAACACTTCTTTTAAATATTTTGACTTTATCGTAAATTTGTATATGTTATCACAAATTAAAATTTTTGTTTTTTGTTTATAAATTGATACTCTTCCAATCACAAGTTTTATTGAATAGTAATTTTCAAAAATTTTTTCTTATATCGTAAATTTTTCTTTGATTTGATTCTCATATAAACATCGAAATTTTTATAAATTAATGACATGTTGCTTACTTAAATTTAACCTTAAACGAATGGGTCTTATTTATGAACTTAGAAAATCAAAAACCTCAATATCGTAAATGTTTTTATTTAAAAATTTAATGCGAAAACGGATTATTTTAATTTCCCCACTAATATTTTGAAAATGTTTTACTCTTAATTAAAATCTTTTAGTGACAGAAGATTATTTAAAATTATTTTTACTTTATCGTAAGATTTTCTTCATGATATCGAGAAATTTTTTTTTAAAACACTAACTTGTTTTTAAATGTATGCATATTTTTGTAATTTTAATTTTTTTTCATTCATTATTATTTAATTTTTTTATTTTTTTGCAATTTTTTGCATAAAAATAAATAGTTTAACACCATTTTAATAAATACTTATTATTTTATATTAAATTTTTTGTGTTGCTAATATTTACGATATTAGGGTTATTAGGGTTTCCAAGTTAAAATATATATATTTCGGCTTATATAAAACTTTCTGTATCATTTATAGTTTCCAATTGGTTTTTTTTTTATTTTACTATTTACGATATTGGTTTTTTAATGCATTTATATAGAGTTTTCCAATAAGGACTTGACAACTTTACGTACGTCGCGTCAAATGGTCCATCGGCTTCAATTCTTGAGTCAGCTTGATCTTGTATGATTTAAACCAAGATCTTTACGCAAAATTTGCCATAAAGTGGTCTTGGCAATGCCCAGTTCTTGAGAACGCCGCGGAATCGACTGATTTGGATCGTTTGCTACGGAAGCCTGAGCGGCAGCGATATTTTCGTCACTTCGACCAACCCGTTGTCTCACTGGCACGGCAGCATCACACAATGAATATGTAAACTCAAATTTTTCCACTAAACTTGTTATTGCTTGTCTACTAGGGAGAGAATAACGATCGAAAATTGGAGTTAACGCTCTTAAAGTTGCGGTCACCGTCTCCGAATTTCGGTAGTACATTTTTGCATACGTTGTTCATTCGTGTACTTTACCATGATGAAAATGTTGAGTTTACTGAAAAAAAGGAAAGTAACAGTTAGATGATCAGTGAAATAGTGCGTTCACAAATTAAATTCAAAGCTGTCAAGTACCTATTGGAAAACCCTATAGTTAAGTTAAAACATTTTTTTATTTAGAATTTTGATTAATTTTTAACTATTCTAAGAGTCTTAGCGTATATTGTTTGCTATTAATTTTTGTGAGATACTACTATTTACGATATTAGGTTTCTTAAGTAAAAAATACATTTTAGTGATTTCCTAAATTTTGGATCTTTAACGTTCTTATCGTAAATCTTAAATTTCTGTCTATTACATTTACAATATTTTTTCGTTTTATTGAAATTTTTTTTAAATGAGTTGTTAAATTTAAGCCTTATCGTAAATAATTTTCTATGGAACATAATTTATACAATCGTTGCACATTTTTTAAATCTCAGAATTACAAATTTCTTTCAAACGCAATAAACAGATAAAATTTGTTTAAATTTACATTTACGATATTAATATTTATATTTTAATTAACGTAATCTAACACAAAACATAAGCACATATTGTTGTGTTTACAAAGTAAATGCATTCTAGAAGTAAAATTAAATTTTTTGAAATGTTTACGATATAAATTTAGATTTTTATCTATTTGCCTGAGTTGCTATTATTTGCGATAGACTTTTAAGCTTCAAAAATATATTTTTATTATCGTGAATATGTAAATCGTAAACTATTAGGTATTGTATTTACGATATAAGGGTTTTTTTTATTTAATTAAATATTTTCTCTCAATCCGAAACTTTTTTATTCATATCGTAAATAATTTTTCCATCCCTAGAATTCCTAACTAAATTTAAAAATATTCAAAATATAAAACTTCTTTAAACTCGTGTTTCTAACTTCTACGATATTACATTTTCTATTTAAATTAACCAAAATTAACTAACAGTGATACTTTTACTAAAATTAATGCACTCTAAAATTAAATTGCTATAAATTTCTAAAAATATTTACGATATTAGTTTATGTACTTAAAATACTAACTTTAACAATAATTTCTTTTTTAAGTAGTTTACTCAACTGTTATAAATTTTCTACTGACTATGAACATGTTGCCCTAAACAACAACCATACCAAATCTCGTATATCGTTTATTCTTTACAAAATATCATCATATCTACGTTGTCTTGTTCTCTCTCATAAGTAGCAATAACCCTTTGACTCATATAAATGAAAACTTTTGTACTCTTTGGTAGAAATTTTCTTATATTTTACTATATCTGTAGTTTGGATTTTAAACAAATATTAACTTTTTGTATAAAATAATAGATTTTTATATATTAATAATTTGTTCTTATTATTCTTTTAGCCATAGTAAAAATGCCCAACATCATCGACAGCATCATCATAAATCAAAAGAACGACATGATCGTCCACATCATATATCGAAACGAGACGAAGAATCAACCGAACATATTCATGGTTTGAAATCGGCTATAATTAAAACCACAACGAAATTACGTGATAAATCACGTACTAAAAAAGAAAAGAAATAAATTTTATTATATCCTTTTAACTACAACTAATTTTAAATTGTTTTTCTTTTAGAACATTTTTCCTAAAACCTATGTTTTATTATTTATTAATCGATATTATATTTATATATTTCAAAGCAGTTCCTGGTTATCTGCCGTCAGTAATTTTTTTTTTTTAATTATTTTATTTATCACTAACTCGCACTTTATGACTTTGAAAATTATATTTAAAACAAAAATCAAGTATTAATTAATAAACTTACTTATTTTCATTAGAATTATTAACTTTATATGATACTCATACGATATTATTATAAATATTAGAAGTTTTAGTTTTAAAAATAAATTTATGTTGTGTTTTTGTGTTTTTTTCTAAATTTTTTTTTGTCTTAAAGTACTTAATTAAGAGTGTTATAGTTTCAACAAAAATACAAAAAAAAAATTATTCAATTATACTGAATTCAGGCTGAGCAAAAACTACCTAGTTTTTGGACAAAACTAGTTTTTGCTTGTTTTTATGTATGCGTTTTGACAATTAAAAACTAGCAACAGCCGAAAACTAGGTAGTTTTTCCTCAGTCCAAATGCAGTATTAAGAAAAATTTTGTGTTATTTTCTATAATTTATTTAATAAACATTAATAAAACTATGAAAAGAAATTTTGTTTAAAAGTGTTTTATTTTAAATCAGTCTACTTTAATGTATAATCTAAAAACAGCAGCTGTTTAATCTTAAATATTTTATGTTTACTTAAAAATACTGTCGCATATTTTTTAAGTAAATAAATTTTAGTAAATTGTTTATTATGTTGTTATTTTATCAGCAGGTTTAAGGCCAAATAAAATAAATGTGCTTCATATTACATAAAATTTGATATGGATAAGAAAAAATATATGAAACTATTTTTAAACTTATCTTTTAAATATTTATCGTAATTTTTTTGAAATTATACTGTAGTAAATATTTTGGGTTCTGGCCGTCAGCTTTAATTGTTCGAACGGGAAATAAAAGGGGACCATTATGTAAACAAATCCTCAAGGAGTTACGATATATCGATATCTTTGAATTCTATCATGAGAAAAAGAAAGGAATAAAATCCACATTGCAGAGATTCGCAATGCTAGAGTACATTGTGAATCCGGCTTAAATCGTAAAGTAGGGTAGACGGATCCTTCGCCAGTGGGGCACATACACTCATCCCATTTTTTTCCGATGTTAAGGGAGATAAAAAATTGGAAAAAATATATTTTGTGTATTTTTTAATTGCCTTTCCTTAACATCCACTTTGACGAATTTATATCACATGTGGTCGCAGACAGACGTGTTTTTGTGTTTTTTGGGGTGCCAAAAAAATAATTGAAAGCAACTACATTTTGCAATAACTTCCTCAAATCGTGTGATAAAAAAAATGATTTTTCATTATGTTAGACCTATGTGTTCACTTGGCGAACAAAAGTACCATACAATGGTACCAAAGAGGCCAACACCAACCCTTCTCAACTATTGACATTTGCTTGTCAATAAGGAAAACCTGCAAACAAATCAAAAGATCAAAATATTCAATCCGTCGAACGAGCAACAAGTCGTCTTTGATCGTGTCGCAGTTTTTAAAACATAAAGCTAGAGTGCAAACTTAAATATAAAATAAAAGGAAAAAACCTCCATCTTTTTATTTACAAATGTACAAGTTCCCGCCATATAGGACTTGTACATAGGAACGTAGACATTTTTAAACCCCCTTAATCCTAAGCTTTCATAAAATAATAATTTGATTTTAATAAATGCTTAAAAAGTGTGAAAAATATTAATTTTATGTTAGTGCCTGCCTCTGGGGCACAATCACCAGATGCCCCTGGAGCTACGAACAGTTGGTGCTTCCCCGCATAAAATGCTCTATAAGACTTTTCTATTTGTTTAAAATATCGTCGACCGGCCTGCAAAATGTCACATGTGTTTTTTAATAGAATTTCAGGAGAGCGAAAAAACTGTTACAAAATCTACTTTTAAGATATTTTATTGGCATCATATGCCTTAATGATTCACGACCTCATTTAGTAAAATCATCATTAAGGCATATGATGCCAATAAAATATCTTAAAAGTGGATTTTGTAACAGTTTTTTCGCTCTCCTGAAAATTTATTAAAAAACACATGTGACATTTTGCAGGCCGGTCGACGATATGTTCAATAGTAAATTAGTACAATCGTGTTCATTCTTAAATTTATATTAATTATTCAGTTTTTTGAAATTTTGAAGAATCATTATATATTTTAAATTATTTTTTTTTAAATCTAGTGGAGATTTATTGATTAAAAAGATACATATACCTTAAAGAACTTATTCTAAATTATTTATTTCAGTTATTAAAACATTAACTTTGCCGTATTATCAATATTTTTTTTGTTGAAATTGTATCTAGCTCTTTTGGCGAATATCACCCAGGTTGGGGGCAGTTACTCCGATTTGGGTTACTTTGGAAATCATAAAAAAAGTAATAGAAAATATGCAATTAATTAGAATAAAAATCATAGAAATTAAAGGCAAGATATGTAGATCTTCAATTTGAAAGTAATTTTTGAAAAATAATTAGGGGTAAAGAAATGACAGTGCTTTGAAAAAAAGTGGCGAAGGATCACCCCCTCTACCCTAGGCAATTTTGGGTGTATAACTTTAAAATGCGGGATTCACAACAGATGGCGTATCTTTTACACATTGTTAGTGTCTTTAATAACTTATATGGCATTTTAGAGGATAAACATCTCTCATTTATTCTCACTTAGTCATTGAACGAAATAGTGTAAACAACAAAGTTTTTTTTTGCTTCGAAAATGTTGAATTTTATGCCAACAAAGCATCATTTGCTAGAAGTTTTGCTTTACTTCTTCAATGTGCAGCTGAAGCACATCAATTGCTCACTAAAGCTTATCCTGAATATGTTCCATCGATTTCAACGTGCGAGAGATGGTTTGTGCGGTTCAGAAGTGCTGATTTTGACACGGAAGGCAAAGACCGCCCAGGTCAGCCAAAAAAGTTTGAAGATGACGAATTGGAGGCACTACTCGATGAAGATTATTATTAAATGCAAGAAGGACTTGCAAAATCATTGGGAGTCACTCAAGCAGCAATTTCAAAACATTTGCAAGCAGCAGCATTCATCCAAAAGCAAGGAAATTGGATACCACACGAGTTGAAGCCAAGAGACGTTGAATATCCGAAATGCTAATTCAACGCCATAAAACGAAGTAATTTTTGCATCGAATCATTACTGGCGATGAAAAATGGATCAATTACGACAATGCGAAGTACAAGAAATCGTATGTGAAGATCGGCCAACCAGCCACTGTTTCGCGATTCAAAAAAATATGTGATCCGATATTCAATATTTTTATTTTCTAGTTATTTTGAAATATCTTATTTTATTTCCCAGCATAAACTATACATTAGACCGTACCACAAAAAAAAGTTCGCCGTACACCGTTGAATCCAAATTATTTTTGCAAGCAGGTTTGGAAAAAAAATTTTTTTCCCGAAAGTAGGGGTCGCCTTTTTAAATTTTTCATTATAACTTTGGCATTTACAGTCGGATCTTAAAGCATGATACATCGAAAATGTTCCACAAAATATTTACCATGAAATTCTACTATAAGTCTCTGAAGACATCAAAGTTGCAAATTTAACTTCAGTGCCAGAAATAAGTCAAAATTTAAAATGTGTTTAAGGGTTAATTTTGAACTTATTAAGAATTGGCGCTCAAATGTCCAACAAACCTGGATTATAGGTGGAAACCATGTAAATCTTCCATTTCAGGTATAGAATGTGTTAAACGAACTTTGTAAAACATTACGGGGAACAGTTTTGTGGAACATTTTAACCCTCTAACTCTTCAACTTACTGATCTTTTTTGTTTCTTTTTTAAAATCGGGACTTTTTTCCCTTTAATTGAAGAGCTAGCAAAACCTTTCATTACCATGTAATGAGTTTTAGGTATTGAAATCTTAAGTGTTCACTAGTTACCTTTTAATTACTGAACTACTTATTTTAGCATGGTGATGTCATTGGAGGAAAGTCATTACACTGATGTTACCTGTAAGTAGTTTATCAACTGTTCTATAAATAGATGTTGAATATAAATTTAAAAAAGTATAAAAATTTAAAAACTAATAGGAGCTGACACGAATTGATCAGCGTACCTCACGGTTGTCAGGCAAACACTCTAACCATTACACTACGACATCGCTATGATTTTTAATGCTTAACGTATGTACACATTTATTGTGGCAGTTGTTATACATGTCTATTTTTCACAAAACTTGTTGTTATTAAATACTGCTTAATGAACATCAACATTTCTATAAATAGATGTTTAATATAAATTACAAAAAAAAAAAAAAAAAGAAAAAAACAAAACAATGGAAGCAGACACGAATTGATCAGCGAATCTTATGTCTGTCAGGCTAATCACTAGGCTACGCCATAGTTATGGTTTCAGCTATTTTGAATTAGTAATGTGTGGGGTATAATTATGGGTAACTCATTACATTCAGTTTAAAAGTAATTCAAAGGGTAAGGAGATATGAGATCTAAGTAATGCATGTAGTAATGACCAGTCATTACCAAGGTTTTGCTGAGATTTTACTTAAGTTCGCTGGACACATCCTGTACCTAAAATGGTATATTCACTCGGTTTCTTAGTGCCCATAATAAATCAATAATTCTGAATCAGTTTTTGGCCTTTCTGTCATGAAATGGACCAAATATTCAAAAAAGCTTATTTTTCTTTTAACCTACGTATTTATAGATCTCCAAAATTAAATAAAAGACATTTAAAGTTTAGTTTTGTCACAAATTTTGATGTTTACCGCTTAAAATACCACTAACGGTCATGAGAGAGTTAAAAGTTTGTATAAAGAAAATGTTAAACTTTTCACCTTAGTCACCAGAATCTTCTGGTTTAAGAGTTGTAGATGTATAAATCCATGAACAGTTTTTACAGTAATTTTGAGGACATAAATGTGAATGGAAACCTAATTTTTGCACAGATCTTATTTTTACTCTCAACCTATCTGAAAATGTGCGGGGAGCTGGAAAAATAACACTTTTCCACATATAGGTGCTCTAATGTGCAGAATACAAAGAAATTTGGAACACCAAATATCAAATTTTGGCCAATTTTACACGGAATGATAGAAATTTTGTATCAAACAAAAGGTAATTTTAAGAGTAAGTACTAAAGCTTTGGAACAAAATAGTTTGGTAGAACTTTAAAATCAATTTTTATCTAATAAATTGAGATCCTATGTTTCTTACCAACTTTTTATCATTTTTATCTCCCCTCTATCATTTTTTCAGATTTTACCAGAATCTGTCCACTTAAGTACACTCACAAAAAAGCCCGTATAGTTAAATAGTTCAAAATTCTGCTACAATAACAGGAAATAGTACCTGTGTTTACGCCAGCAGAATTTTCAATGAAGTTTAAAATTATGGTCAGCTAAATTTAGGTGAGCTAAATTTTACATACTACCAAATATACAGACACTTCTAGTTAACTTAGCTAAGAAATTTGAGTTAAATTCAGCAGAAAATTTACCTGATTTAACTGAAAAAATGTCTGTGTTTTTGGATTCCCCGGATTTGTCCCGAGACAGGCCCATAATTATTATTTGGAGTATAGGTGGGTGATATGTATAAAGAATTTTTGTCCATTTTGCTCTATCTCGCTTAGTTTCCAATATATAAGTCATTTTTTGATTATACAATAAAATATGAAAATATAACGCCATATTTATGTAATATTGATAGCAGAGACACAAAATATAATAATTTGTCAATAATTGTGGTTCAAATTAGCTGAAAAAGTTTTAAAATTAAGAAACACAAATTATCAAAAATTAGCATGCAAAGTTAGTTTACATACGGGTGAAAATAATTGTTATGCTAAATTGAATTTGCCAAAAATATTAGTTCAATTCTAAATTTTAAGGCAAAATAAAAGAAAAATTAGTTCAATTAAATCAGAACGTATTTAACAGATTTTTGTACTAACTTTTTTATATGAGTGTAGCCCCCAAATATGGCACAGTGTGTTCAAACACACAAAATAAATTGGAAATATATGTGCCACATCAACACTATTAAAAAAGTTGCTACATGACATGTTTGTTTGTGTAGTAATCAGAAGTTGTTGTTATTAACTATAATTACAGTTTTTTCTAATGGAAAAATACAAAGCAACTATTATAGCATTTATATAAGAAAACGACCTACGAAAATTTCTGTGTTAATTTCGTAGCAATTGTTTAAAGCAGTTATTTTTAGTATTATAATAAACAACTATTTGAGCAGTATTTTTACCGTAAACAGTTATTTTTGTTAGTTATTTAAAAAATAAAAAATTTAGTTGAATTTTTTTTAATTTCTTGTTTAGTTTATATTATTATAACAATTATTGATATATTCTGAGTTAAAAAAAAAATCAGAAATTTATATGCCCAAAGCATAAAACAATAATACTTAAAATTTTAAATAGGCTGAAGTAATAATACATATTTATGTAATTGAAATAAAAAAATTGTTTTTTTTTTATTAAAATATACTTTTGTAATAACAAAAGAATTAACTGCAATAAAACAGTTATTTGTCAGTCAGTTGTTTTAAAATTTTTGTAGTAAGAATTTTTCAGTTAATTTTTCGACATTGCTAGTTATTTTTAATGCATTTGTTAGTTACTTTTCAACAGTCAAAAATAACAAAATTTTTAGTTATTTTCGTATTATGTCGCTTTTTTAGCTGCATATGCCTTTGTGTTAACCGTCATTTTCAGTAGATTGTACCGAACATTTTTTTTGAGTGCAGCTTTTAAGACTTATATTATCATATTTTAGATTTTTTGAAAGCCTTCTAAATTTTTTGTTATTTTTTATTTATTACCCATTCGACAGAAATTGGTTAATACTGTAAATTATATTACAAATAAAAGCTCAACTGTTTTCTCGTCCCACCTCTTTTGTAAATTTAATTACAGTAAAATAATGTTTAAAAATATATAATATAATACATTATCTACATATTTAATTTCACTTAAACTGATAACTGCTGATAATAAATGTACGAGTATACTAAAACAACAACCAAATAACGTTAAAAGAAAATACGTTATGAAAAAAGCTTTTCTGTTTAAGCTTATTGAAAGCTTTTGCCCAGCGAACCCTTTTGATAAATGAATTGTAGGTATAGAAATATAAAAACTTTCCTGACAAAATTTTGACATATGAGTAGAGTAAGCGAAATTTCTGTGTTAGTTTTACTTAAATGTATTAAATATGTATATATATATATTTTTTTTAACATATTACTTGTAACTTAAATGCGGTGAAATATTGCGGTTTAGTTGATTTTTATATGTTGTTGCAGTTAAACGCTATTTCGTGTTCTAAAGGAAAACAAATAAATAAATAATAAACGTTCAATAACTTATTGTTTCAAAGACAGTTGATAACATACAAAAAAAAAGTTATAATAAATTTTTTTATTATTGTGGATTTAAATTTACGATACAACATTACAAAAGTGTAAGTCAATAGGGATATTATTTAATAAATAATTAAAAAAAAAAATGAAAAGAAATTATATAACTTGAGATTATTTAGCTGTGTTTGTGTGACAAGGTGTTAACAAAACCATTCACTATAAACTGATAGCACCTTTGTAAAAGAGGTTAAGCATAACGTCAGTAATTATACGCATTAACTCTTAACGTGAACTAATGTCTAATTTATATGGGCTTTTTGAACATTGTTTACCAAGCAAACAAAGCTATTATAAGTTAAAAAATAACTATAATAAGTAACAAACTATTATCGAAATGAAAATGAAATGTCGATATTATGTTTTATACTCCGGGAAAATTCTTCTTTATATTGATAAAACTATTTCATTGGCGAAAATTGGTAACGTCTTATCATAAATGAAATGAAATTTTCGTATATTATAAATAAAACATGGTTAGAACTGCATTTTGTCATTTTTAACAAGCCGTAGTTTATTCAAATCTGATTCGATTTATAAATTTCTCTCAAAGCATCAAAACTTACAGTGTCGCTAACAGTTTTCATTAACATTTTCGTCAAAAATATAAATATGATCGAACAATTTGGTTAATAAACCATAGTTTCATAAAAATTAAATTGAATATTTGTATCGAAAATGAATTACTTTTATATATTCATGTCGCCCACTATATATTGCCATCCATATATTGCTCATTATCTTTAAACAGCGAATATTTTTGGGGACAAAATCAAAAACAAATTAAATCTAAGGAAATTCTATGCCGCAAAACACAGACTTTAAGAAGAAAAAAGACGAAAATTCCAATACTAAGAGCAATGGAAGCTCTGTGAACAAAATTGAAAAATGTGTAAATACCCAGCAAAATATTGGTAATGACACCTCATTACTATCTGCATTACCAAAAATGATATATCATTACCTTTTGCATTATTTTATAATATAAAATAATGACTTCCTAATAACGGCCTATTGTATTCATTGTTTCTAAATATAAAATAATCACTTACTCGTAATAGTTTAAATAAGTACTTTTTACACAGTTAAATTTTATACATTTTTATTTATTATATGTAAATATATTTATGTGCTAATTCATAAAAACAATTTATTTAGTATTTGAAGCTTGCTATAGTTAAAGTACATATTTCGCTTAATAAAGAGTTATTAGAAATCTTGATTCATAATCGTATTTTAACTATAAATTAATTTTTCGATTTGATACTGGCAACACTATTGTTTATTTTCTCTCTTCTCTCAAATAAGTCGTAAGTGATGTACAAATTTAGTAAACGATTGACTCGGTAATCGGAAGTGAAAATGTATTTTCTTAAATTAGAGAACTAATGATGTGCTAACATAAATTTAAAAGCCATTAAAAATATTTTTTTTTATTTATATAGCAAATCAATGGAAATGTGTGTAAAAAAGTAATTTTCTAGAACATATTATTCGAAGCATAGAAAAGTAATCGAATTTCGAATAATGTTTTGACAGTCTGTACATCACTATTGTTTTGTTTTTCTTTTTAATTTTATTTTTACATTTTTTTGGAAATTTTTTCGAAAAAGGTCATTGGCTACGAAATGGTTGTAGGTTTTTTCAGTTTGATGGATGCAAGTTGTTGGAAGCCACACATTCTAGGGCTGGGATGGCTTTAATAAATCATTTCATGCCTGAAAATGAAATAATTAACAATTAAATGGTGGCCTCCTCACTTCAAACTTTATAAAAGGTTTAAAGTTAATGAGTACCAACTATAAACCTTTATTATTTTCTTCGTTATAAAGCAAATATGAATACTGTTTTTGACAAATTAGCTTAAAATCCTGCAATAAGACTGTTGTAAAAGTTTATGAATTAGACCATTAATGTTTAAATTTTTATGACGAGTCCTAAAATTACACACTAGAAAAAACTAAAATTTTTCTGAATGTATTTCCTTAAGCTAATAGTATTTGCTTAACTCCCTATTTTTAAGAATCAAGTAAGCAATCGGATAACCGCTTATAATTCAACTTTTTGTAAGCATGTGTGTAACCACTTATTATTCAAAATCTCATAACTACTTATTTCTCATTTTTTCGTAAGCGAGCGGGTAAGCGTGACTACTTCTAAAAACGACCACGCCAAACAAAAATAATGAGTTTAGACGACAAAAAATAAGTTGTGCGGCGCTATGAATTTCTATTATATAACCACTTATTTGGTAATGAAAGATTTTGCTGGGTAGCCAGTGTACAATTGGAGTCCGGAAAGAAAGTGCTCTTAGACCATCTGAAATCATAGAGATATTTATCATAGAGAATGTTTTTCTTTACCGATGAAGTCTCTCACTTTTATGACTCATAGAAAACAGATACGGTGCTGACAACCGCATTTATAGCCAATCGAATGATTCGATTGTTGTAGCCGAATTTGTCAGTTGTGACAACCATACTGGCCAGACTTGGGGTTTTGTCCCCAAATTTGGGGATTTTTTGTTGGTCTTGGGGACAAAAATTTTTATTTAGGGACAGGGGAATTTTTTGGGGATATTTAAAATTTTTAAAATTATATTAACATTGTATAGTTTTTAGAAAACATCAGTCAAGTTTGTTCGCATAATTTCAAAAAGAGTAACAAATTCACCCTTTTAAGGATTTTCTATATTAATTTAAAGTTTTTAAAACAAATAAATCATTTTTGCCTGAGAGTTTCATATGATTAATGTCCCAGAATCTAAAATATTGTTTATAAAATAAAACATCATATCGATTATGGATAAAGGCCTATTTTATTAAACAGACAAACTTGAAAAATTCAAATCTAAAAATTCTTTAAAAAATGCCTTAAATTCTTGAAAATTTCAAAATAAAATATGGTTAGGGTTCGATTGGTTTTTTAAATAATTTAATAAAAATTAAACGTTTTCTTCGTAAAAGTCCCTAAATTCTGAGAATTTTTCTAGACATTTATACAAAAGCAATCCAAGAATTTTTACGAAAAGTTATTTTATTGTTAGTGCTATTTTTTAATTTTAATTGCAGTTTTTATGGGGATAATGTTCATTTTAAGGAAATTAAATAAGCTCTACTACCTTTTTCAACATTTTTTCTAGTTGGGGATTTTTTGGGGATATTTTTAGATTTATTTGGGGACAACGAAAAAAGTATCTGGCAAGCCTGGTGACAACACAAAACTAATTAAGGCAGAACTAATTTAGCTGTGACCACGGAATTTCAACTGTATCAAGTATAATTCGGTAGTATCTATAACCGAGTTCTATTGAAAATAAATTTGACAATATGCTAGAAAATACTCCCATGATGAGAAGTACATACATACACTCAGGGAATTATATAGGTCAAAATGACTAAAAATTACAGTTCAAATAACTACAAATATAATTAAAAAGTCGATAACTGTCCCATCCAGCAAAATTTGGATACATTTTGGAGGGGTCTTATTCTATGATTCAAAACTTATTCAAATAAAACACATTTTTTTGAAATTTTAAAATTTTTTGTCAAAAATTGCTGATATGTTGGACGAAAGTATGAGCGTTCTAAAATGATTCATAAAAGACACAAACAATTGAGCCACATTATTAAATCCAAAAGATGGTTCAGAAATGATTCAGAAATGTAAAGAAATTTTAATATTTTGTGAACAATTCAAAAAAGGCTCAAAAAAAGATTAATTTTTAAGCCTTTCGAGTTTTTTTTAATGATTTTTTTGAGTCATTTTTGAATCAAAAAAGAAATCTATTTTGGATGAACCACTTTCATACAAAAATTTGAAATTTGAATAATATTTTTTGAACTTTGTTTTGAGTCATTTTTGGGTTTATTTGCCGGCTGGGGTATTTTTCATAAAAATTACTAATATTGTAGGGGAATGTCGTGTACCCTGGTACTTTTAAAGATTCGGTGTCAATATCTCTAATATTAAGATAGATGCGAAAAATCCTTAAATGCGGATATATAAGTATTGGTATTGTTATAGATTGCAAATAATAAAAACTTTAATATTTTCTATGCATTTTAAGAAATTACGAGTTTTCAGAAAACCGATAAAGTGTTCCAAATTACAAATTGGGGTGTACCTTGCATTGTAACTCGTAAAAAATTAAGAAAATTTCATAAAGTAAATACTCCCCCATAATGAAATTTATTGCATTATTTGCAGTAGAGTTGATAACTGCTTAAAATGAAAGAGTTCAATTTATTATTTTGTATAAAAAATCATTTTTAAGAAATGGCAAAAATTTTATTTCAAAAATTATTTTGTTGCGAATTAAATTCAAAAAGAACAATTAGCCTGTGGAACTTCAATTAATCATGTATTGAAATTTTTAGGACACATACCCAGCAGGAAAATTGGAAGTAATGCTTTATAAACTACTTCTTTCACTGCTTCACAAGTATCCGTTTGTGCATTTTTACTCCTTTTTTAGAAGTTATTCTGAACAACTTCAAAAAATCACTTCTTTCATTGCTTCCAAAGTATCCATTAGTACACGAGTATTTTTACTGCTTTTGTAGAATTACCCAACAAACCAAACGATATCGTTTCGAATTCGTAACGATATCATTTCAATGAAAAGTTCGTCCGAGAATGATATCATTAACGATTCATAAGTTATAGTTACTGTGAAGAAAAATGCACATTCGTTAATGATATCGTTTTTTCATGAAATAACGATATAGTTATGATATCGAAAATATGAGGCAGCGCGATAATATTTTCGTCATATTCAAAAATTTTTGTCGTTATTTTATCACTATTCCATGAAAATATGATATCATTTACGATATCGAAATAAACAAATATATATGATATCTTTAATGATTAAATTAGAACAAAAGATATACACCTAAATTCATAAACGCTTTGTAAAATTATAGGAGGTTTATTGAACAAATTTTGTATGAAAATAACGTTTTGTAAACCTGCTATAACTTTACAAAGCATTTATGAATTGAGGGGATAACTTTTTTGAAACTTTATCGTTATTTTAAAAAATTATGATATCATTACGAGTTCATATTTTTGTATTATAAACGATAGCAATTATGATACTTAATATTTATAAGGAGTGAGATCATAAAAATTTTAACACACCGTTTTGCCTATAACTTTGGTTTAAAGCTTCTCATATTTTTTTTTCTACAATTTACATTTTAAAAATATGTCAGTTAATAAATTAATTTACTTCATGAGTTTTAATTAACAATTTTTTACGCAATGGACGATGAAAGAAAAGTGCGTTCAAAAATAATTAAATATTTTCAACAAAACCAAACATGGACATACAAAAAATTGCAAAAGAGACTAATGTATGCCGCCAAACAGTTTCAAAAGTGGTAAAAAGGTATCTGAAACACCTAACCATTAAAAGGAAGCCGGGAACAGGAACAACGACTGGTTATCGTAACATTGGTAAGGCATATAAAGTTAAAAGCATCCTTAAGAGAAATCCTAACACATCTGGCAGAAAAACAGCTCAGTTAGCCCAATGCTCGGACTTTTTTGTACGCAAAGTGAAACGTAAGGCAGGACTAAAGTCCTACAAAGTTCAAAAAGTTCCAGATAGAAACGTTTTTAAAAATTTGGAGGCCAAAACCAGAGCTCGAAAATTGAAATCAAATTTTATGCAAAAATACAACTGTTGTGTAATGTACGACGAAACTTATGTCCTGGATAATTTTTCGCAGCTCCCTGGTCAAGAATTTTATGTTTCCGATGTTCGAGGAAATGTTGCGGAAAAATTTAAGTCGAAAAAGCAAAGGAAATTCCCTAAAAAATTCCTAGTATGGCAAGCCATAAGTAGCTGCGGCCAAAGAAGCCAGTCATTTGTTACATCTGGCTCAATAAACAGCGAAATTTATATCAAGGAGTGTTTGCAAAGGAGACTTCTTCCATTTTTGAGTCAGCACAATGTATCCACTTGCTTTTGGCCCGATTTAGCTCTTGTCACTACAGCAAGAAAGCGCTGGAGTGGTATAATGATAATAATGTGGTTTTTGTACCAAGAGATGCAAATCCACCAAACTGCCCGGAGCTCAGGCCAGTGGAGATATATTGGGCTTTTGTTAAAAGAGAATTAAAGGGCACAAAAAAGGTCTCCCGGGACATGCAAGATTTCAAATGTAGATGGACCACCTGCTCTAAAAAGGTGACAGAAACTACCATAAAAGCCTTAATGGGAGGGTTTCCTGAAAAAGTGGATAACTTTGTTCGTAGTTGTTAGAATTCCATGTGGTTTTTTTTGTTTGATTTTGTATTAAATTTAATAAAAATTTGGTTTGAAGTCTTAAAATTCAGTGGTTTGTTTTTTATTTAACTTTATGTGTGATAACATTTTTATGATCTCACTCCTTAAAATCGTTAATGATACTGTATCGTTTTATGGTTTATTGGGTACTTCTGAACAACATCCAAAGAATCACTTATGTATTGCTTCGAAAGAGTAATTGCTGTAAAAGTGACCCTAAAAAGTGATTTTGGTATCATGTGGCATTTCCAAGCAGAGGGTCGCGGGTTCGATTCCCGCTTTTCTAAAATAATAAAATATAATTTTTTTTTCTAAAAAATTTTTTTAAACCTTTTATTGGTGAAAAAGAGCTTTCTTTGTTGCAGTCGTTCAAAAAGTACTGACAAAATGATGAAGTGGGATCAAAAATCTTTTTAGTTAATTTATTTATATAAATTATCGGCAAAATGTTATTTTTTGATTAAAACCGTTAATTTTGCCAAATGACAGGTGTCACTCTTATGCATCAGTAGGTATACAAACGTAGCAAAACAAGCTACGTTAAAGCTGATTAATAATTCAAATATCATGTTAGTAGTAAAAATTGTTTAACAGTAAAACTGTTTACAAATACCCAAGAGATAGTAAAAAATGATAAAACAACGATTGCAACTACATATATTTTTCGAAATAATTCTAGAAAAAAATAATTAGGGCTACGGTGGAAAAGTAAAGGTCAAGTGCAATTTATATTTTTAGTGTCAAAAATTAAGAATATTTTATTATTATTTTTAAATTTAATGTAGATAAATGATAAACAGTAATTAATATAAACAAATACCATAAAATCCCCAATCATAAATATTGGTCATCAAATTACAATTTCACAATAATACATATTTTGTTTTTCCTTTTAATGACGTGGCATTAAGAACTCAATTCCAAAACGTGTAATTAAACCAAAATATTGGTCAATATTAAGTATACTAGAGCTGGTAAAAATGTTATTTTTGTTTTGTTTGGGTACTCGATACTTACTTAAAACTACTACTCAATGTTTTCAGAGTTGCATTTTGGACGAGAAAAATATTAAAATGTGACTCCACTAAAATAGTTATCGCAAAAATACAACTCTGCTAAAAGATAAAATCAAAAGCCTAAGTTTTAAAGATATATGTTAAAAGAACTATAAAAAAACTTATTGAATAGTTGGTAAACAAGTTTATAAATATGTTTATAAATTTAAATATTAAAATGAGTATGCATAATAATTTGAAAACCTTATAACACGTTTATAAAATGAATTTTATATGAAAAATTTGTTTTATAAGCCATTCATATATTTAAAAATTGATTATACATACAGGGGTATGGCATCACCAAAAAACAAAAGTTATCGTTATCACTTATCGATATATAATTTTACTTATATACTTTTACCTCTAGTTGCCACATTTTTTATTCGATTTTCATAAGTAATACCTTTCTGGCAAGGTTGTAATGTTATATTGTTTACAACTTCATTAGTTGATTCAAAAAGCCACCGCAAGATGGCGCTAATCTAGCATTTATAAGAAAATTGCAAAAAATTGAAATTTGGGCGCTTCGAAAATGATTTCTTTGATATGTCGTAGTGGAACTTTTTTTTCCTCATGCCAAAAGCTATCGAAAAATCGATGGCACAATATCAAAAAATTTTTGTCCATACAAATCGCCCCACTCTAATACATATACCCTTAAACATGTTGAAAGTATTTATGGTATTACAGAATTTTAAAATATTTCAAATTTAAAAACTTTTAAAAGTATCGAGTAGTATGAAGTATCCAAATTTAAAATATCGAGTAGTATCAACTATTGAAAAATAATCGAATTTACCAGCACTATAGCATACAAAGAAATAGAAAAAGATAAAGTTTTCTTGTTGTTTAGTAAATATTATACACCTGTTAATTTCTAATACCTGTGCTAACAAATCATAGATAAATAACGAAAATTCGAAAAAATAGTAACACAATTGGTAGCTAGAAATATAAAATAAATGTAGATTAATTATCGCTAAACAAAATAAGACTAGGAAAATTATATACAAAAATATTTTATATACTTCAGATGGGTAATACAATACATTAAGATATTTTTAATCAAATTAACTTAATATATATACTCCAAGCGAAGTACGTACTTATTTACTAATGTTAATATGTAAATACGATTTGTGCGTTTAATTTTAGATACGAGGCCCATCAATAAATTCGTTACTTTTTGAATGAAACACAGTTTTTTTACCAAGAAAAGTTTTTATTTTTCAACAAAGTCTCCTTTTAGCTCAATGCATCATCTAGTACGACATTTCTCCATTTTTTTTTTTTTTTGTTTTTTATTCCTTCCACAAAATAGAATTTCTCAAGGTGCTTTGTCTTGATGAAAAAAAAACGTTTTTCTTAACCAATTGGGGTCGTTTTTTTTTTTAATCGGCCAAATAAGTACACTCATAGAAATAAATTTATAAAAATAGCAGAAAAAGCAACTAAAAATTAGTTAAAAATGATGTTGCAAAAAATACTACTAAATTAGCATTTTTTTTGCTAAGTACTAGTAAGTTAAGAACAGCAAAAATAAAACTGTTTAATTTACAGAATTTTAGTTATATTTAAGTTAACTTTTAGTTAATGGAAAATGAAAAATTGTACTGTAAAATCTGCAGAAAATTTTGCTAAATATTAGTAGACTAAAAATAGTAAAAACAAACTGTTATATCTACAAAAATTTTGTTATTTTTAAGTTAAATTTAGTTGAATGCAAATAGCAGTCTATTCTGTTAAATTAGCAGAAATATTTGCTAAAACAATTGTAAATTGCTGTTTTCAAAAAGCTCGATTTTTATTTGCTTCTCAAAAATTTTTTTTTTTTAATTTTTGTTAAAACTACGCTAATACAGAAAAGTGTGTAAAAATTTTAATTAACACTACTTAAAATTAATCAAAAATACTTTTTCAAAAAAAACTGCTGCTATTAGCAGATGGTTTTTGTTAAATATTAGTAAAATAGGAACAGCAGAAATAAAACTGTTAAATGCACAAAATTTTGGTTATATTTGAGTTAAAGTTTAGTTAATAGAAAATAACAACTTAACCTGCTAAAATCAGTAAAAATTTTGCTAAATAATTAGTAGGCTAAAAAAAATTTAAGTTTTCAAAGTTATTTTTTCGATTTATTTTTTTTTTTTTGATGCAAATAAAAACCTAGTAGGACAGATTGCTATTTTTTTCAACTAAATTTAACTTAAAAATAATAAAAATTTTGTAGAAATAACAGTTTGTTTTTGTTATTTTTAGTCTACTAATATTTAGCAAAGCTTTCTGCAGATTTTACAGTATAATTTGTCATAACTAATAGCTAACTCTGATATAACCAGAATTCTGTAAATTTAACAGTTTTGTTTTCGCTGTTTTTATTTCAGCAGTTTTTTCCGCAATTTTTAAAAAATTTTCGTTTTTAACTAATTTTTAAAAGCTTTTTCTGTTATTTTTACAGGATTATTCTATAAAAATTACCTTGCAGAAAATTATTAAATAAATATTAGTAAGATAGCATTGCTATCATAGCAAAAGCAAAAATAAAACTGGTCAATATACAGAATTTTAGTTATATTTGAGTTAAATTTTAGTAGGGTAGAGGGGGGATCCTTCGCCACTTTGCTTTCAAAGCACTGTCATTTCTTAACCCCTAATTATTTTTCAAAAATTACTTTCAAATTGAAAACCTACATATCTTGGCTTTAATTTCTATGATTTTTTTATAATTATTTGCGTATTTTCTATTATTTTTTTAATGATTTTCAAAGTAACTCAATTCGGCGTAACTACCCCAAACCTGGGGTATATTCGCCAAAAGAGCTAGATACAATTTCAACAAAAAAAAATTGTTAATACAGCAAAGTCAATCTTTTAATGACTGAAATAAATAATTTATAATAAGTTCTTTAAGATATGTGATTCTTTTTAATCAATAAATATCCACTACATTAAAAAAAAATTATTTAAAACTATAATGATTCTTCAAAATTACAAAAAATTGAATAATTAATATAAATTTAAGAATGAACACGATTGTTCTAATGTACTATTAAACATATTTTAAACATATAGAAAAGTCTTATAGAGCATTTTAGGCAGGGATGCACCAACTCTTTGTAGCTCCAGAGGACATCTGATGATTGTGCCCCAGAGACAGGCACTAACATAAAATTAATATTTTTTCACACTTTTTAAGCATTTATTAAAATAAATTATTATTTTTCGAAACCTTAGGATCGTAGGTCTAACATAATGAAAAATTATTTTCTTATCACACGATTTGAGGAATTTATTGCAAAATGTAGTTGCTTCCTATTATTTTTTTGGCACCCCAAAAAACACAAAAACACGTCTGTCTGCGACCACATGTGATATAAATTCATCAAAGTGGATGTCAAGGAAAGATAATTGAAAAATGCACAAAATATATTTTTTCCAATTTTTTATCTCCCATAATAGCGGAGAAAAATGGGATTAGTGTATGTGCCCCACTGGCGAAGGATCCCCCCTCTACCCTACTACTTTTTACTGTGTTTATGGCATTTTGCTTTTATTGCATATTTGGAAGAAAAGGAAGAGAGTAGCGTTAAAAATGTACTACTAGTTCTGCAGAGACATGATTTGAAATAATTTTAGCAATTCTTTTTAATCTATTTTTTTATATTGCTAAACTTAAACGGAATTAATATATTTTACTTTTGAACAAAAAAAAACTTTTATAATCTAATCAGTTATAGATTGTAATAAATCAAAATAGATCGATCAAAGAAAAAAGCAAAATATTATACAAAATTTTTTATAGAAAATTTATTAAAAACAATATAAGTATACAAACTATTTATAACCGAAAATTATAAATTTTAAAAATTTCCCTAAAACCTATCATAATTTTCTTAAATATTTTTAAATATTGTATATCCCAGCAAAAACATGGTAATGACAGGTCATTATCATACGGATTGCCAAGTAATGATACGTCATTACCATTTGCATTACTTTAAAATACAAAATAATGACTTACTGATAATAAGTTATAGAAGTACTTATATATACTTGCAAAGTAATCACTAACTGGTAATTGATTAAATAAGTACTGACTTAATCTTTTTTATATTAACATTTTATTTATTAAATGTTTTGAACATTTTTCCAACTGAATAGAAAATTTTCCGACGTAAAAATTTATGTTTCCAATACGATCAACTATTTCACAATGTAGGGTAACCACTTATCCTATCTTTGTGGGTAACTACTTATTATTTCACTATGGGTAACTCGTTATTCGCACTTTTTTTGTAAGCGAGAGGGTAATTTTGGACATCGCGAACAAAAGTAATGTTGCGAGTAAATAGCCTGGTAGGTAGTAAAACTCTTTGTGTGCTACTTACTCGCCTAATTACTCGGTAATGTCTGTTTTTGCTGGGATAGTACGGCAATATTTAAAGAAATTAATAAATAATTTATTCTTTTCCTATCAAATTTCTAAATGTAAACCAAAAACAATTAATTTTTAATGACAGCTGCTGTCTCTTTCTTCGATATCTAATCGATATTTTGTTAATCTTTTTATTCAAAAGCAAAAGCAACAACAAATAAACAAAAAAGAAACAAAATTATTGAATTTAACTCCGTACTAAGTACGTTGCATACGAATATAAATAATTAGTACCTATTTATGTTAGAGCCGAATATCTCGCTAGTTTAAGGGGATTAAATCCATTTAGAGAATTTTTACAAGAGACGGGAAAACGTGAAAAACCGTACACGCAAAGAAAAACATGGTTGGCATGACCATATCCGAAGAGCATCATATATTTTTGGGTTTATGATTGCGACCATCATATTATGAAATAGTTGTGATAATCATACTCTTACATTTTATTTATCATAATGTGGTCCTTAAATTATCACACTATGATTGCAAAATGATGCCAATATTATCATATTATAGTCCTACATATCATCTCATTAAAAAAAAAAATCATCAAAAGAATAGAAAAAGAAGCAGTAATTTGGATTTCGATATTGTGAAAATTTGGATCAGAACCAATTAATTTTACATAGGCTTGTCATAGGGTGAAAGTTTTCTGTTATGATCCTTTTGATGTTCTTTTTAATTGGTGAAAAAGAATTTTTTTTTTCGTAAAAAATTGAAGCGATTCACTTGGACCTGACAACTTGTCTCAAAATAATTAAAATTCAGTGATTAACTTAGTTATATATTAGTGTTTCCAATTATTCGACATAAGCGGTTAACCGGTTAATGCATTATTCGAAAAATGACTAAAATTAATTAACCAGTTATTCGGGTCGGTTAACCGAAAAAATTGACGATTAATCGATTAATCGTTTAATGCAAAATTAATGTATTTTCTTAACTTTTTATCATTAAAAACACAAAGAACTGACTTTTTTTATATTAAAAACTATAAGAGCCTTTATTTTGAGCCATCAATATAAAAAATGTTAAGCTCTATTTGAAAATAGCAATTTACTCTGGAAAAATCAGCAACAAAATTTGCTGAATATTAGTAGTCTGAGAATATCCTAAATAATTGTTAAGTCCTCAGTATTTTCAGTTTTCTAAGCAAATGTTGGGCTAATTTACTAATCATGAAAACTTTCACTAAACTAATGAAGTTTTCTTCACAAAGTTAATGTGATTTTCAATAAATAATACGAAATTTTTCATAAAACTGCATCAATTCATGAAAAGTTCAGTACAGTGTTGTTTCAACATCATATAGACAGCTGTAATTAATATTGTAATTAGGTCCATTCGATTACTTTTCTCAGTCAAGTACAAACTTAAAGAGAGTAAGATAAGATTTACTCTCAAAATAAAATTTTCCCAAACATGTACGCCAACAGAAAATTTACAACAATTTACAAGTTTGTAGACACAGTTGATTTTTCACCAAATATACAAATAAATTTTAACTGGTCGCTATGGAAGAGGAGAATTTTTAATGTTAAATCTTAAGCAGATAATTTTTAGAAGGTTTTCTTATCTTTTCCATAATTTACTGCTTTGCCTTACTTAATTTTTTTATTTACAATAAACTAACATGTGTTTTCGAAACATATGTTCTGCTTGCAAATTCTTACTGGCAAAAATTTGCAAGAAAAAGAAGAAGACTTAGAAACTCTCATCATAGAACTGTCATATTCTCTCTTTTTTCTTTCTGTTTACTGAGTATTTGTGTTAATGAACGCCATTCAGTAAAAACTTTGTACAAATTACACTTTGTACAAAATACAGTAATCGAATGGACCTATTAATATGCAATTTTATCAATTTTAATTTAGTAGGTTTGAGGTTAAGAAGGAAAATAAACTTTTTCTGTAAAAAAATTTTTTTTTTCATCTCTTTTGATTTACATCTGTCTTTATATGACAATAAGTAACTAGTTTTAAGATTTGGGTGTTAATTAACTTAAATCAATACTTAAGATAACTTATATTTAATGTTAGTAAAAGAAAGACAAAATTATGAATACATTATAATTTGCAAATCAGACTAGATCTAGTTTCTGTCTTTTTTGTCAGATTGTGTCTATATGATAACTTTTTAAACAAACCGTAGGCTGTAGGAATTAAACACATTCTCTTACATTACACACTTAATTATACTAAAGTGTTACAGCTTAACCATCTCACCCAAGTAAGGCCTTGAATGCAATGTAACTAATTCGTTGTTTTCTTTCCTATTCAGCTTCCTGTTGTTGCTTTTATTCAGAAGTGATCAACGCAGACACATACGAAGATTCTATTTTTAGATTTCTGTTTATCTTCCAATCTCCTCCGTGCTTCAATGCACAAATCCCAGTGAAATTTCATTGAATCAGTAAAAAAAATCCATAGATTTTTAAAAGTCAGGACAGTTTTTCAGCCTTTCAAAATTTTATGTTTGCAATAATAAAAATGTTTTTGTTAAAATAATTGTAAACAAAAACATCGACTAGAGGCTGAAAAACTGCTTTCACTTTGAAAATTAATTTTACATTTTAAAAGAATTAAAACAGATATGAAAAATTGTTTATTGTATTTTTATGTGTGTTTTGAATTTGAGTTTAAAAAACACCTTTATTTTGGTTTTTTTTCGATGTTTTGTTAAAGCTTTTTTACAATTAGAAATAAATTTTATTAAAAATTAATTGCTACAATGTAAAACAAATCCGTTTTAAGAATCTCTTAAATCCCATGACGTGTCTCGCTGGTTCAATATCGACTTCCTTGGAGTTTGTCAAAAATGGTATCTAAAGGCTTCTCTTTCAATCGTTTTTAAAATAATTTGAACGTAGTTTCGTTAGGTTTTGTTTTTTTAGCATTTCTGGCATTTTTTTTTTTTAGCCAAATTTAGGAAAATTATGAAGTTTTGGGAAAAATAATTACATATTAAAACTGTAACCAGTTAATCGGCCTATTTTAATCGATTATTCGGGTCGAATAATTATTTGAGTTTTAAATTATTTGTTTCGACATTAATCGAAATAGAGGCGATTAATCGAGGAATCGGTTAACTAAGCCAACAAATCGTTTTCAAACCGTTCGTTTTCAAATTTTCGATTGTTTCTTTTTTTTTCAAATAAACGAAAAGCTATACTAGCGGATATTTATTGCAGCAGTATATGGTTTTGTTTTGTTTAAAGATAACGCAAACTACACTAGTTTACAAAATAATTCTGTTGGTATACGCACTAACAAGGAAAGTTCTATTATACACAGAAAAAATTGTTAACCTTAAACATCTAATTAAATATATATTATAAAGAAAAATTGTTTCTAAACAAGTATGTAATTGAATCAATTAATATTTTAATTGAATTTTAAATATTTTTCCAAATATTTGTTACATAATTATATATTGTATAATTCCCAAACATTTTTTTCTTAACCTGTATGCATATATAGAAAATTGTTAGTATAAAAATCAAAACCTTTGCAGTTCACAAATAAACAAACACATATGCGGTACTTAGGCTTGCCAGATCGAAATTGGCAAAAAGCTTGACATTCAGAGGAAAAAGCTGATTTTTCTTAACATTAAAACAAAAGGCTTGATTTTTCTTAAAAATTTAAAATTCAGTTAAATTAGCAAAAAAATTGCAAAATTGACTTGAAAATTTAAATAATATTAATTTATATAGATTTTCTACGTACCACATTTTTTAAAGAAATGGATATGATGTTAATGGATATGTCTTTTGGCAAATCTTCAAAAACTTCCCGAAGGCAGCAGTAATCTGCCTACAACATATCAGTATTAATAGAATTTGTTTTGAATTTGATATTTTTAAAATAAATGGCAGCTCTGCTTAATTATTCCTTGACAACAACTAGTTTTTTATATTTAAAACAGCAATTTGCTAAAAAAAACAGATTTTTCTCCAAAATTATATATTTTTTCTAAGTATTTTACAGCATTTTGTAAAAATTGGAAACTTAAACGTTTCCTTTTCATTCAACGAAAGACTTTTTATGCTTTACTACCATGGAAACAGTCATTTATCCGTAAAAATTAGTCATGGTACATTTAAAAACAATTAGTTTTTTTTTCTTGCTAATGGTTTTAGCTTGACAAATGACATTTTTTCTTTATTCTTGCCACCCATTGAAAAAGCTTGACAATCAAGCCAAATCAAGCCCGTCTGGCAACCCTAGAAGTACTCCAAATATATAAACACACATTTTTTCACAATTTCATATTATTATTCTTTGTTTTATTTTCAATTAATGTTTTAATTGATATTAGTACTACTTTAATCAAAATTTGTTTTAATTAATCGTATACAATTTTTAGTAGTTAATAGTATCATTTGAGTGATAGGTGCAAAATCAATTTAAATTTTAATTGATATAATAAATTTCGTTGTTGAAATTCGTTTTTAGTTTTTTCTGTGTATGTGATAGAGAATGGAAATCTAAGAGCAACCTGTTATATTATTTTGGCCATCTAGGGGATTTAAAATTTACCATTTTTGATATTTTTTTGTTCGACATCATTCCATATAAAAACTGTTTAAAAATAATGTTATTATTATTATTCAATTAAGTTTGATATGCATATTGCACAGTGCTGCCAAGTTGCTACAAAAAGTACCAAAAAAGGACTGGCAAAAAATTCGATAAGAGCCGAAGCAGCACGTAAGCAGTGTTGCCACCAGTAAAGCAAAAAAATACACAGCCGTAGGTCAAAAATTATCCAAAACTGTATGAAATTACACAAAAAATTAATATTATTTTTATTAGTTAAAATAATTGTTATTTTTATAAAAAAAAATAATACATGCACATATGTATGTGGCCCTTTGGACTCTCCTGCGCACAGTGGGCCAGAATCAAAATACAATAATTTGGAAATAATACCGGCTGTCTACGTTGCTGTGAAATTTCACACTGTCAGAGAGCTTAAGTTTTGAGGCTTGAAACCATAGACCGAACGGGATCTGTGCCACTCAGCTCCAAAGAAAGGCACCACTAAAATGTGAGCATTTTTAAAGCTTGCAATTTTTGAATTTATCAACAGATTTTAAAGATGTAAAAAAAAACTATCATTGGTAGAAAGTTCGCAAATGCTGTTTGAATTACATTCTACCAATATGTACTTAATTTGTAGAAAATCTGTTAATATTTAGACACAGGTTACCTACAAAGGTCTTATAAATCAATTATAGAGTGCCATTTGTAGTAAAAATAGCCTTTTCATATTAACTAAGACTGAATTAATGAATCATTTAAAAGAAATTTTGATTGAGTGGGGCACTGTATTTTGATTGAGTGGGGCACTGTGCTGCCGTAAGAAAATTATTATCTGATCAAATCCCTCAAATTTCTTACTCATGAGAAAGTCACAATCATAACAAAACCAAATTTCTTTTGCTTAATTTCAAATTGTCTTGCCACCCAAGACAAAAATATTTATTTATTTTGCATTCAGTTTAACAAATATTTTCCAAAATATTAACATAATATTGAGTTTATATACAAATAATATAAAAAACTACTCTTTTGACTTCCCCCAACTAAATTGGGTTTCGCGTAGGACAAATTTACAATAATAACAATAATAACACTGTGAGACAAATGGTAGGGGTCAGTGATCGGGAAGGGTTCAAACTACCGGGGAAAGTTATATCGGTAAAAAAGAAGTTATACGTGTCCCGGCGTTTCGCTGGGTCACCTCTAGGAATCGAGATATATCTTTTTTTTGACATAACTCGAGAACCACTAGTCCGATTTTGCTCAAACAATTTTAAAAAAATTAAAAATTACAATTCCTTTAATATGTTCATATAACGTTTTTCTATATACTCAACAGTTTTGTCGGTAAAAATAAATGTATGAAGAAAAAAATATTTTTTGCCTAAAATATTAAAAAAAAGTAATAAACAAAAGGTTATTGATTTTTATGGTAGCGGTAACAAACATTTATTTTTACCCGCAAAACTGTTGAGTATATAGAAAAACGTTATATGAACAGATTAAAGGAATTGTAATTTTTAATTTTTTTAAAATTGTTTGAGCAAAATCGGACTAGTGGTTCTCGAGTTATGGCAAAAAAAAGATATATCTCGATTCCTAGAGGTGACCCAGCGAAACGCCGGGACACGTATAACTTGTTTTTGACAGATATAACATTTCCCGTTGGTTTCATCCCATCCCGATTTCGACTGTCGCATAGTGTAATTAATCAGAAATTTAAAATTTGTGCAAGATGTTATAAAAATAAACTTATTTTATCAACTGTGGGCCTTGAAAGTATGGAATTAAGTAAACTTTTTAGTAAACAGCGAAATTACACAAAAACTACACAAAAATGTCACTATTCAAAAATTATCCAAGGAATGTGTAAACATTCCCGTTTTTGAATAATTATTCAAAAAGTGGCAACACTGCACGTAAGTCGAAAAAAACAGAAACACGTCTATGTTCAAACTTATTGTATTAAGGATTAATACACTCAGTTAAAATGGACTTTGTATAAAAACTGCTGAAATTAGTAGATTTATTTGCTAAATACTAGTGAAATAAGAACAGCAGAAATAAAACTGTTAAATTTACTGGATTTTCGTTATATTTGAGTAAACTTTTAGTTAACCGAAAATGACAAATTATACTGTAAAATCTGCAGAAAATATTAGTAGACTTAACTAGAAACTAGAACTATTATTTCTATAAAATTTTTATTTTCAAATTCAATTTAGTTGATTGAAAATAGCAGTCTATCTTGCTAAAATCAGCAGAAATATTTGCTATAAAATAGTAAGGTATTGATTTTAGAAAGGTTCCATTTTTATTTGCATTAAAGAATTAAAAAAACTTTTAAATTTTTTAATTTTTTTGTAATTATTTAGTCTACTAATTATTTAGTAAAATTTTTTACTGACTTTAGCAGGTTGAGTTATTATTTTCTATTAACTACAATTTAACTTAAATATAACTAAAATTCTGTATATTTAACAGTTTGATTTTTGGTATTTCTAACTTAAAAATATTTTGCAAAAATGTTTAGTATTCTAACTTCAGCAGTTTTTCTGAAAGTTCATTTTTAACTAATTTTTAGTAGTTTTAACTAAAATTTTTACCGACTTTTTCTATTAGTGTATATACCAAATTTCATTTAATTATCTACAGAATTGGGACTTGTAGTTTGATTTTGATGGAGGGATGGACATCATTAACGCGATTTAGAAAGTTATTCCGAATCGATCGCTTTGCTGTATAGTAGATATACGCCCATTGTTTTCGTTAGTTACAAACATCAGCATAAACTCAATATGTCCTGTTCTACAGAATGGTGTATGGTGGTGTATGCTATTCAGTGCGCAAAATGTCTGTAAACTAATGTTATCAATTGATTAGGATTTTTAACAGCTAAAAAAATTTCGTATTTTTCAACAATTTTTTTTTTCAAAGTCATTTTAGTAAATACATTTAAAAGAATTAGACCTAAGAACGATATTGATAGACAAATAAAAAATTTTAAATTAAAGCAATTTTTTTAAATAATTTTAGAATTAAATTTAAAAACAAAAAAGTAACTAAATTCTTTAACCATAGGATTTTAAAAAATTACAAAAAAGTTAAATATTAACATATTTTTTTAATTTTTTTCAGTTTAAAATACAACTGAATCTATAAATTATTACCATTTAAGACACAGTGCTACAAAATGAGTCTGCTGACAGGAAGCGCAAATTGTATTAAATATGTGTTATTTGCTTTTAATTTAGTATTTATGGTAAGTTAAAAAGAAAATACTTTAAATTTATTATTTATTAGTTTATTATTAGAAATAGCTTCCAAAATATTTCTTTTGAAATTAAGTTCTTTCTTTTAATTTTGCTTATAACTTTTAAATGCTTATTTAAAAGGAATCAGCAATATTTTGGATTATTTAAATTATTATTTAAACTTCCAGCTAATCTGAATAATTTTACTTAAATTCAAAAAAATCTAATCTTTAAGTGACTCATATTAAAAATACCTATTTAATTTTAAGATAACATAAAATATGGTGTTATCATTATTATGTATCTGTCTGATTTTAAGCAAAACTTTTCGAAAGACTCATTTCTTTAATCTTTTTCGTTAAAGTTCAAAGTTTTATTGTATAATTAGTTTCTATTTTTATTTATGAATTTGATAAATAGCGCTAGTTTTTATAAACAGCATTTGTAATGTAAATTGTACTAGTTTACAATAGAAAACAAGTAAAACATTAAAAGTCAGGCAGGCCGACTACATAAAACCCTACACCATAGTTTGATTTGGATCATATTCCTGGAAGTAGGTTAAATTTCAGTAAAGGGAATTTCAATTAACGATGCAAAAATACAGTGTATAAAAATAGGTGTAAAAAAGTGGTTCTCGGTCAATCACTTTTGGTAGTCCTTATACCCTATACCCTGCCACAGATTTACAGTATATTTACTAAATTTCCTATTGTCTTTATATTTTTGTACTGTACATTTTTATTTTAGAGGAGAAAATGTACCAATTTCTATTCGCCTGGAACCGCGCCTGTCTATTGTACATAATTCTATAAAAACGCATTTGAAATTCGAATAGAAATTCCAGGATATATGCCGTCTGTTAGGTCAGATATTCTAGTTTCCGAATTGTTACGTTCCGTATATAAGTAAGCTTCAGAGTTTTCAAGATAAATCCAAAATGGCAATTGTAAAATTTTCAGATTTTTTAATTTTTTTGTGGAACTTGAAACTTTATACTTTCCAAACATTGGTCTATCAGTCAAGCGGTTTTCATCGTGCTCTTTCGAAGATTTGCATTTTGTATCGAAAAATATTAAGCTTTGCAGACATGTGTAATTCTTATGGCAGCATTTTTCAATACAAATTAAGAAAAGAGTGATTTAACAGAGGTTGGGTCGGTTCTACTTTACATTTTGGTATGACTTATTAAAAAATTTTACAACGAAGAAAAAAAAAACATTCAGTATTTTAAATGATTTTAACCCTTTACTGCATGGCGTTGCATATATGCAACATATAGTTGGCAGCATTCAGCGGCTGATATAAATATAGAAACATATTTTTTTTTATTAAATACGGTAAAACAACATCTCTATTTTAATATCTAACTGATAATGATTTCAAAATAATGGAAATTTTGTAAATATAGCCTTTTTTGTAACTAGAAAATTGCTACAAATGAAAAATTTGGTGATTCCAAAAAAAAGCTAAAAATATCAATTTTAAATAATTATAATTAAAGGATATTTATGATTTAAAAATTATTTAACAAACTAATTAAATATTAGTAGAAAAGTACAAGCTTGCCGACACACTTATTTTGGTTTTTATATTGACGCTAAATTTCGGGTTATTGTGTGATCCGATATTTTGACCATTCTTAGTTTTTCGCTGGTAAAAATATTAAGAGTGAGAATTTCGAAAAACGCCGAAATAGTTGTCTACTTATTTTTATAATATACAATCTCCATTAAGATCTAAAGTTTAATGCAGTAAAGCGTTAAAAAACGGGAGGAACTGAGTCAAAGTTGAACCCGAATTTTTTTGTCCGTAATGAGCACTATCTGCTAAATGAATAAAATTATTTGCGTTTCGTTTAAGAAATCATTTAAACTCAATTTGGTTTGATAACACTATTTTAAATAAATACATTTAAGATCCGATAGTACCTATTCATGGCTACTAGGTGAAAGAACTTATTATAACCATTTTCAACAGCGTTCATCCTTGGGGTAATACAATCTCAAGTACAAAATTTCGTTCAATTATCTTCAGAATAGCGACATTTATTTTGATTATAAAAGTAGTCCATTTTACATAAACAAGCGGCTGGATGGACGGACATCGCCAAATCGGTGGTTCTGAGTCGATCGGTATACTATAAAGTGGTTCTACACCCATTCATTTTGGTAGTTAAGAACTTCAGCACAAACTCAATATTCCCTGTACTACAAAGTGCTGTAAGAAATAAAAATCGGAAAAAATAGTTATACAGGATTGCCATATATTGATTTAAAAAAATTCACTTTTGATGTGCTTTTTACAAAAATTATTTAAAAATATGTAGAGTAGCAGTATTTTAATCAGCACAGACAACGAAGTTATCTCATGTGATAATACCCGATTTTAGCCGTATTTTCGGTCATACTTATCAACGTTAAGTATTTAAAGCAAATATATGTTTAACCGCAGAAACTATGAACAAATTTTAAACAGCTAATATTTATAATATTCGCAGTATAATCGAAAGTATGCCAGCAAAACTTTTTAGAAAGTAACGCGAAGTAGTTATGTTAGACGTGAAAATCTAAAAACGTTGATATTTCAACGTTGATAATTATCCGCGTTGAAGGTTAATTCGCAAACACAGCTATTGATGGAATTTGGATAAGTTGTAAAGAAAAGAAAAAGTGGGGTCGAAATTTTTTTTAAGATTTTCAATGGCCTATTTTGGTATTTGTTTGTTTTTGTTAAGATGTTGTTTTTAAACATTTATTTATTTTAGGGTGCTTCATGTGGACATATATTAATCTCTATTAAGTTTGAGTGGACACGTGTTTTTTTCTTTTTACGATATTCGTTCTACTTCGGCTCTTATCGATTTTTTCCAAAAGCCCTTTTTGGTACCTTTGGGAACAACTTGGCAACCCTTTGCAAAAACTTAGGTATTATGCATATCAAACTTCTTTATTTGACGAACACATTATTTTTATTTAGTTTTTATAATGAATGTCGAAAGTCTCTGACATGCCGTCGAACAAAAACACCACAGGATAATAATGAAACAGATTGTTCTCAGATTTCTCTTCTCTCTCGGAGACTATTACATGAAATACTTTCCTTGTTAGTAGGATTTTTGACTAAAATTTTAGTGAAGTAGGAAATTTTATTTGAAAATTTCTTAAATAAAATTTAAGTTTAGAGAAAAAAAATAAGCATGTGCACATTTTCAGCGGCCTAATGAGCCTAATGACATGTTTGAAGGTAAAAAAGTGGGGTAAAAAATTACCCCTTTTTCGTTGTTTTGATTTTTTTTTAGTAGTTACTAGGAAATTAATATATTATCAAATAAAAAATATTTTGAAGATATATTAAATGATGTACTAAAAAGACAAAACAAAATTCGAACAATTTTGAAACTCATTTTTAACCGCCAAATATCAATTTAGGCACTTCTATCACATATCTAAATTTTATGGAAATCCGGGGAAACCCACAAACAGACTCTCCTTGCTGACTATATTACTACCCCTTAAATATTATCCCCTAAATTCATAAACGCTTTGTAAAATTATAGGAGGTTTATTAAACAAATTTTGTATGAAAATGACGTTTTGTAAACCTGCTATAACTTTACAAAGCATATTATGAATTGAGGGGTATATAAATATTATTTTATTAATGGAGTTCACAGTTTCTACTATTTTAAATACTAAATTAGCATTTATCATAAATTTGACAAATATCCATGGATTAAATTTAAAAAATCATGCTACTTTACTACGATAGCACGTTAGAACTTAAACTGTGAATTCCTTCATTGTTTCAACAAAAATTATTCAAGAAAACATTTTCGTTACCAAAAATTAAAGGACACGAGGGAATTAAACTAACACAGTTTCCCTGACCGCTACTTTAAACGCCAACCGTTTAACTTTGACATGTATCGTCATTTCTTAATAAGCCACACCTTAGTCGGCACTAGATGAGTGTGGCTATTTGAACTTAGTCAATCACACCCTACATAATGTATGTTTGTCATTAGAAAAATCAAAAATGTCTTTGCAAAGCCTAGTCCTAAGTATTTGCAATGGTTGAGCTAAAAATGCCCAATACATCTTTGACTTTTCAATAATGTGTTGAATAATAAGTTATTTCAATACAAATTGCAAGAAATTTATCCGTAGAGTAAATAAAATACATATAGAGTATCAGTGGTGCTCTTCACCAAATTTATTATCAGCAAGTTTCAGCTTTGCCACACCAAAACTCACAATAAAAACTCAAAATTGTTCCGTGAGAGGCAATTTTGCTCTATATGTTCATTACTCTATTCTTTATCACATATTCACACAAATCAAAGACCACAGAATATATATAGAAACTTAAGTTCTCGGTATATTATATTTTTCCCAATATGGAGATCAAATGCTTCTTCTTATTCTATTGTTATTGTTTGACATTAGATTCAATGAAACGGCGCAGAAATTTTATCGCGTTGTTGCTGTTTTCTTATATATGTGCATGATCAATACAACCATGTTATTTTACTATGTCTTTTACTGTGTCACCTAGTGTCTTCAAATGCAATGAAATGTGCAAAGAAATTTGAAAATAACACACAAAACAACAACAACGAAAATAATTTTGTTGTTGCGTTGTGTGTTATTTTCAAATTTCTTTGCACATTTCATTGCATTTGAAGACACTAGGTCAAAGACACAGATGTTACAATACCAGAGATGTAAAATTTTTGAGTATTTGGTTGGATAATGAGTACTCAATACCGATCGTTTTTCGAGTACTCAGTAGTTAGGAGTAACTACTTAAAACTTTTAAAGTTGTTTTGTTTTTGGCTAAAAGTGTAATTTTGCCATGAAAGACACTACGAAAATACAACCCTGTTTTTGCTATTAAAATACAACGCGGTTTTTGAATGAATGTAAAAAATATTGAGTAATATCAAATCAGTAGTTGTTGTTTTCAACAGTAATTACAGTGTTTTTTCTATGGAAAAATGCAAAACAACTGTTATGATAGTTATTAAGAAAACAACTAACGAAAGTACTGTAATTTCGTAACAGTTGTTTAAATCAGTTACTTCTAATATCACAGTAAACAGAGTAATTATACAGTAATCAGTTGTTTTTTAAAAGTGTTTTATTTAAAATATAAAAAATTTTTTTGAATGTCTTTTAATTTTAAAAATTCCTGTTTAGTTTATATTTGTTATTATTGATATACGTCTAGTTCGAAAATAAAGATCAGAAACTTTTATTGCATCTCCAATGCATAAAAGCATAATAACTGGAGAACGGTTTGGAATTTTTACTTCAAATTTTAAATAGGTTGAAGTAATTACACATATTTTTGTAACCGAAAGAAAAAAAATTTTTATTAAAATATACTTTTCTAATACCAAAAGAATTAACTGTAAAAAACAGTAGTTTTTACCCATTTTGCACGTTGTTTTAGAATTTTTGTAATAAAAATTTGTGACTTAATTTTACGACAATGGTAGTTATTTTTAATGTATTTGTTAGTTATTTTTTAATAGTTAGAAATAAATAAAATTTAGTTATTTTAATGGTAAATACCTTTTGTTTTTTAACTGCATACACCTCTGTTTTAACTGTCACTTTCAGTAGATTCTACCGACAAACTTTTTTGAGTGTACATTTTGAACATTTAAAAAGAATTGGAAAAATAACTGATTAACTAAATATTGGAACATAATTGAATATACCTTTGGTTTAACCCAATCTAGAGTTATAACATTTATATTTTGGAAATATTCATTTATTTTTACTTTTTTGTCAGTTATTTAAACAACATTTAAAAAGAAACAACTAAAAATATTTAGTATGCCATTTTGTAAATTTTGTATTGATTTGTGTATAGATTGTTGTAAATAAGATTTTATAAAACTATCAAGTTTATTTTAATGGAAAGACCATGTTTTAAGCGATATATCACTTATTTTAGATTGCATTTTCAGCCGTTCTTAATTATAAATAATGCCAAGTGTGGATACCAATAGTATTTAATGAGTTTCCTCCCAGGTTGTCGATTTACAATAAATTTAATTATTTTTAACTATTTGATAGAGATTTTCTATTATTTTTCGGATCAATATTTTTCTTACCAGTTATTAGATTAATTTTAATATTTTTTTTAACTTAGTTGTCAAAAAATCGTTAAAATCTTATATATGACATCTAGATATCACAAATTTCAGAAATATTAGAGATTACGAATTTAGGTCAAATTCTACAAGATTTCTATCCCATGTAGATGTGCGTTATGACTTTTATTTTATAAGTAATTGGAAATAACTGAAATTTGTATCTCTATTTTCCAGCTTACTGGCATAATTTTGATAGCTGTGGGTGTTGGTGTTGCAGCCGTCTATACGGAATATGAAGTATTTTTAGTATCGAATTTCTTTTCGATACCAACATTTTTAATTGTTATCGGTTCCTTTGTTATTGTCATCTCTTTCTTCGGCTGCTGGGGTGCATTGAAAGAAAATTACTGTTTGATCTTGACATTCTCCGTTCTATTGGGTATTATATTCATATTGGAATTGGCCGCTGGTATTAGTGGTTATGTTTTAAGATCAGATGCTCAATCTTTAATTAAGGGCACATTAAATAATGCTATGAAGGAGTACAATGTCACCAAAGTTAATGATGTAACCGTATTATGGGATTATGTGCAAAGATCAGTAAGTTTTTGTAATGAAAATAACCAGAAAATTGGAATTCAGAAATTGTATAATATTATTTTTCTGTTTTTAGTTCACTTGTTGTGGTGTTGAAAGTTATAAAGATTGGACTCCGTACTTTAAAGATGATTTACCTTTATCCTGTTGTGCCTTACCCAATGGTGTTGTTGGTAATTTCAGTTGTACCATCACTAATGAAGATCCCAATCGCTATAGTTTGGGTTGTTTAACTGAATTCTCTAATTATATTGCTGCTCATGCTGTTAGTTTGGGTGCAGCTGGTATTGTTATTGCTATTATACAGGTATTTTTTTAATATTTCAATTAAATATATTAAAAATATATTATTAAATTTTGTTTTACTTTCAGTTCTTTGGTGTCATATTTGCCTGTTATATTGCTCGTGAGATTAAGATCCGTAACGGTATTACGGGTTTCATGGGATAAATTTTACTACTTCAATAACAATTTTGAAATTATTAGTAATTTGTTAAGTTGTACTAATTTTTTATTTATTAATGTTAATGTTTTGCAAAAATACAAAATTTTGTAAAGTCTTTATAATAAAACAAAATTACACATAAATTAAAATAGAATAAACTTTAAAATATGAGTTGGAAGAAGGAAGATATATAGTCTTATCTATACTGAATCAAAAACAGCGATGAATTCAACTAAACTCCATATTAAATTGACGAATAAGTGAACAATATATAACTAACAAACCATGTCTGTTAATTTAACACATTGTTAAGCAAATTTATATTTTGACATTTAACTAATTGATGTGATGTTATTTTGACAAAATATCTTCAAATTAATTAACAAAAATTAGTTGAAGGAATTAGATGTGCTAAAATCCCAAAACTTATTTAATAAATTGTGAAAAACATCTGTTGGACGATAGGTACTATCCGGATTTCAGTATTGCCTAAGGAAATAGTCAGGGGACGACGCACAGTGCTTTATCCCATAGGCAAAATTAAAAAAAAAATGTATGCGGAACGTTAGTGACTTATAAATTTTTGAAGAGGTGACATAATACCATAAATAAATATGAAAGAGGAATTCAGTATCTCCTCTTTTTGTTAACAACAGAGGGCGCTAAAGTGAAAAAAATTTTGAGCTAAAATAATTAAACGAAAATCTAATTTTAACTGCTTTACAAAAAAAATTGGAAAAATTAATTTTTAAAGATAATTCTTTGAAACACGGTTCGCAATAAGCAGAAATTATTTTAAGTGAAAATTTTTTATAGAATAATATTTTTTTAAGAGAAGCAACACTCAGGAAATTCTTCCTATTAATTAACGTGTTGCTTCCTTTGGAAAGGGGATAGAGAAGAAGTGCAAGGTGGTGAAAGATGAAGGGCTGCAAATATGGCAACACTGTAATTGCGCGAGATGTTGAATTTTAGAACAGTTGTTGCGCGCCATCTGATGGTGAGTTGGCGAACTTTGTTGAAGCTTTTTAGTTCATAGCCCTGTTATATTATTTTACTTCGCTGGGGTTAAATGCTATGGGAACTCCGAAGGAGGACGCTGCGATATGTATGAGGGATAGAAAAAACTCATACATATTACTATTTTTTTTTTTTTTTTTTTTATAAATTGATGTTGCCTTGGTTGGGGCTCGAACCCGCAACCTCACGTGTAACAGTCCAACGCGCTAACCATTACACCACAGCGCCCATTAGCGTGGCATCGATAAAGACATTTTTTGACTGGAAATCCCAAAGTTGCTTAAGTTTGGTAGAGTAAAAAAAAAATATGGAAGAACGTCTTTTTTTTATTTATGATTTTAGGACATCTTGAAGCTCTTTGATAAAATTTAAAAAAAAAATGTTTTTTTTAACCGCAAATTTAAAAATTTTATACATTTTCCAAACCCTTTTACCTGAGTTTTAACAAAGTTAGAAAGAGCTAAATTTTAAGGTACCACCAAAATTTAAAATAATAACGTTTTTAAAATAAAAAAAGAACTTCAAAATTGAAACACAAGTTTCGTTTTAATGTGGTGTAAAAATAGAAAAAAAATTCAAGAAACTTAAAAAAAATTTTTAAGTACTAACACTTTTTTTTGCGGAAAACCTAAAATTTTATAAAGTTTAGTGAAATTTAAAAAAAATATAAAAAATAACGTCTATTTTTTTACGATTTAGATAGTCCATTAGGATGTTTAATTTTCTGTAAAAAAAATTTAAATTTCGACCCCAAATTTTAAATTTTTAACTTTTTCTACATATCCCAATTTTTCAATTTTATGTAGATATATATGTACATATGTATGTAAATGTATATGCTGTCCCTTAAAATACGATTTCTTGATTTTCATTCATTACACAGCCAAGTTTTCATCTAGTAGGTTCAAAATTAAATAATTTAATTTTTTTTAGAAAACTTTAACCCGTGCTGAATTGCGGCCGAAAACGGCCCATTTTTGAAAAAGCAAATAGCATATCAATTAAAAATTCACAAAATTCGAATTTTTTGCAAACACTAGTTTTTTTATTTAACTTGTTCATTAAATATACTTAAAATTATTCAGATACGGAATTTTGGTTTCGCTGGATATCACAAACCCACTTTAACCTAGAACCGAAATGCCCATAAATTTAATAGAAATGCAAAAACGGCTTTTTTTATTTATTTGTTAAATTTTTTTTAAAATACATAATTTGGAAATGTCAAAAGCTATTTTTGAATGTTATTCTAGTTTGACTCAAGATCATAAATTAGTATCACTTTCTGTTTAAATTATTTTCAAATCAAAGAAAGATGATACAATTTTTACAAGTAAATTACAAGGAATAAAAATTATTGAAAAAATTCGATAAGACCAGCAAGGCAGAATGCACATTTTCGGCTTTCGCTACAAAGCCATCATCAGTGCCTTTCGCCTTTGAGTGGGTTAATATTTTGATAATCGTCTACTTATGTGACTGTTGAAAGCAAATCGAGTTTGTTATCAACAACTCAACTTAGACTAACATCAACGAAATTTAACAATGCTATTTTTATCCTTTTGTTATTATTACTCTTTTTTGCTTTAAACCTTAATTCTTAAGATATCTCAGCTGATTCTATTCAACTCTGTGTATGATAAACACAGATTTTTGAATTACAACGAACCGTTAAATTTAAATGTATGTTATTAAATTATATTTTTGCACCGTGTCAATGCGTTTAAGATTAATGGGGGAAATGTTTTTAGTTGATCTGTTATTTAAGTAAATGAATGTTATTCTAGTTTGACTCAAGATCATAAATTAATATCACTTTCTGTTTAAATTATTTTCAAATCAAAGCAAGATGATACAATTTTTACAAGTAAATTACAAAGAATAAAAATTATTGAAAAAATTCGGTAAGACCAGCAAGGCAGAATGCGCATTTCGCTACAAAGCCATCATCAGTGCCTTTCGCCTAATAGTTATTATGTAAAAATCTTCTTAAGCTACAAAAAGCCTTCGGAAATGCTCTATCTTCAACTTGACTATAGTCTTAATAAATTTAAGTGATACTTTTCCGAAAATATGTAAACTTTGATGAAAACATTAAAATTTTGTTAAATTTTTGACAAAATGAGCAATTTTTGTAAAATGTCCTGGAAAGCAGTCGCTCTAAGCACAAACTCGAATTATCATTTTTCAATTTATTTTTTTTCTTTAATATCAACTATTATGTGGTACAAATAGCAATCGACATCTCCAATTTAGGCATTCTAAAAAATCTTTAAAATTAATTTTAAAAAAAACACGTTTTTACCTTTTTATCAAATTCGTGGGTCATTTTGGATTCCAGGCTAAAGTGGGCTAATGATATCCGATGAAGTCAAAATTCCATATCTGAATCACTTCGGCTATATTAAATGAATAAGTGAAATAAAAAATAATTTTTTTCGGGATTTAGAATTTTGGGAATTTTTAATAGTAATACACTTTTTTCTAAAATGGGCCATTTTCGTCCAACTTTCGACACGGGTTAACGTTTTGCAAAAAAAAAATGATTTCTTCCATTTGGGGCCATTTCCAATAAAACTGGGGGATGTAATGACGAATCTATTTTTAAGAGACACCGTAATGTATATGTACAAACAATTTTAATAAAGAAGAATAAAGGAGTTTCTGGAATATTTTTTTGAAGCTGACAGCAAACAAAAATTAATATTTATAATAACTGCAACGGAAACAAATAAACCAAATATTTTCCGTTTTGTGGGTACATTTTTATAACATTTTAAACAAATAAAAAAAAAACTGTAAAAAAAATCAGTAAGTGGTAATAAATTATTTTGAAGAAGTATATACCATAAAACAGTTAAATATCTCTTTGAAAAATGAATGTATGTTACTCAGTGTTGCCAGAACTCTCGGATGGAAATATGCTAGATCGCTAAAAACTTTCTGCTAAAATCTGCTAAATCCTAAAATAAAAAATATATGCTTATAATATTTTAAGTTAAAAAATCGCAATTTTTTTTATTATATTCATTATGCTAAAAATCTGCTAAATTTAATGCAAAAAATATGCTGAAAATCTGCTAAATAAATATTTTTTAGTATTATTTAATAAAGTTTTATTAATGAAAAAAATACTTTTTTTAAACAATAAGGGTTTTCATAAATTGAAAAAATACAACATTTGAGAATAGCACGATACAACATTTTTACGTATGTTTAGTGTCCTATGTTTGAGTGTGCTAACCGATAGAAAACTGAATAGAAAATCGTTGTTAAACACAAATAAAAATTTTAACAACTCTGTTTTTGTTAGGACGATACAACGATACAACAGATAGCACACCCCTTATGAACAACCTAAATGTTTACAAAAAATTATATTTTCATACTTCTTTAAAGTATCTTAAAATAAATATAAAAGTTTACCCTTTAATTCATAAATACTTTAAAAAGTTATAGGAGGTTTATCGAACAAATTTTATGTGAAGAATTTGTTTTGTAAACCTCCTAGTATTTTGCAAAATTTTTATGAATTGTGAGGTAAACTTTTATATTTATTCTAAGATACTTTAAAAAAGTATGAAAATATAATTTTTTTTTAAATACTGTTTAATGTTTCTTTGAGACTAAAAAAATAAACTTTCTGATTTCATATTTTCACAAAAAACATAACCAATTTTAAAGTTTTGCAAGATTTTTTTATGGTTTTTGTAGCAGTTGCAAATTATAGTAGTATGTCAATACTACTAAAAAAGTTTACACTGAAAAAAATAATTGATTAAATATGCTAAAAATCTGCTTTTATTAAATAAAACGGAATATGCTAAAAATCAGCTTTTGTCCAACAGAATATGCTAAAAATCAGTTAGCATATTTTTATAAAAAAATATGCAATTGCCCAACTCAATCTGCTAAATCTAGCAGAAAATATGCTAAAATGGCAACACTGATGTTACTTTGTTGTTAACATGAATGGTAATCGCAGCGATGCAGTTAGGTTATCGCTATTTTAGATTACTGCGCTGACGGTATTTTAAGGGTAAAGACGCATTTATAATTGCAGAGTGACTCTACTATATAGCACAGATTGAAATTTTAAAGGCGCATTTATAATTTTAGAGTGATTCTGCACACAGATTTAAATGCTATCTGTTCAAAATGCAGAGTAGAGTTACTTCAAAATATATTTGCCACTTCAACACTTACCTAATTTTTCGAGAAAAATCCCACCACATTTATTTTGAAATATTTTTTTATTATTTTGGAATAATATTCCAAACACAAATATTTTGTGTTGGTTTTATGTTTTTTAATATTTTGTTTTCTAATTTGTTTACAATTAGAGATGTGAACAAATTAGTGATATGTTTTTTAAGGTACATTTGTCATCTTAAGCAGCTAATAGATCAATGTTAACTCGAGAGTGCAACAGATCTGTTAAACAAGTTTGACTCTGTGGTGGAACAAGAAAGATAGCAAAATACAAAATCATACAAATATCATGAAAGGGAAAAAACTGAATTTTCTACAGTTGGGAGTACGCCATCATTGTGAACTCACCTTAACTGTTGAAAATTCAGAGAAGAGTTACTTCAAAAGTATATTTGATATTTCAGCATTTACACCGTTTTCAGCTATACCATTCCTTTTATATTGTTAGGTTTTTACCTTCTAAAAACGTTGGTTTATTTCCTTTAAATAATTATTCCACTGCTGACACTAATTGTGTCAGTTTAACCTTTTAAAAATGTTCATATATCTCCTTTATATAAATTATGTTGGTGCTCTTTGCAATTAAAATAACACATACACACAATATTTTGTTTGATATTGAGCTGATATGCTTATTTTTTTAACACGTTATTACTTTAAATACAAAGATTTACTAGAGCGCTACTAACTATACAATCTCTAATACGCCAGTAACTATACACGGTCTTAGTGCAACTAAACTCCACAAATGCTAGAGTATAACTACTACACTCATAGAAATAAATCTGTAAAAATAGCAGAAAAAATTACTAAAAATTAGTTAAAAATGATGCTGCAGAAAAAACTGCTAAAATTAGCAGATTTTTTACTAAATATTAGTAAAATAAGAATAGCAAAGTTAAAACTGTTAAATCTGCAGACTTTTAGTTATATTTAGGCTAAATTTTAGTTAATTGAAAATAGCAAATTGTACCGTAGAATCTGCAAAAAATTTTGCTAAATATTTGTAGACTAAAAATAGCAAAAATAAACTATTATATCTACAAAATATTTGCTATTTCTAAGCTAAATTTAGTTGAATGCAAATAGCAGTCTATTCTGCTAAAATCAGCAGAAATATTTGCTAAAAAATTGTAAACTGCTGTTCTCAAAAGGCTCGATTTTTATTTGTATTAAAATTTTAAATTTTTTGGTGATTTTTTAGGCTACTAATTATTTAGCAAATATTTTGCTGATTTTAGCAGGTTAATTAGCTATTCTCCGTTTATAAAAATTTAGCTCAAATATAACTAAAATTCTGTACATTTATAAGTTTTATTTTTGCCGTTCCTATATTACTAATATATAGCAAAAATAATCAGCTAATTTAGCAGTTTTTTTCTGCAGCATCATTTTTAACTAATTTTTAGTAGCTTTAACTAAATTTTTTACGGACTTTTATCTATTAGTGTACCTCCTACCTTCTTCGGTCTTATGTAGTGTAACAGCCGTGGTTGTAGAACCTGCTTGAAGTATCCAGAGTACTATAATTTTAGCACTTAACAATATATATGCTGTGGTGTAAACTTAAATTTAGTGTTACCAGATTGAGGTGTTTAGTACATCCCGTTTATTGAAAAATTTTTCTTCTAAAATTCCAGAATTTTATATACTAGTCTAATCCAATTTCGTAACAATATTATTCCTAATTGAAGCAATTTGTTTCTATTTCTTTTTATTCTCATCCTTTTTTCTAATTTGTTGACAATTAGAGATATTAACATATTAGTGATGTATTTTTTAAGTACATATATTTGTCATGTTAAATAGTTAATAGAGTGCGGTTAACTGTAGACTGAAACAAATCTTCCTTTCAGAGTCAGTGGAGTTTTGATAACCGCACCTTATCGCTCTAAGGCTATATAACACAATGTCCTGTAAAACGATAACACAATGTCCTGTTAACCTAAAGTTGAATTTAATATTTTTGTGGTAAAAAACAAGAAATATGTCAGTTAAGGTCCCAGTTAGTAATTAGCTAACAGAACATTGTGTTAATGGGGATAAGAAAGCATTAAAGAATGCCAATGATAATAAAATTTATTTGCAAAAAGCAGTGATTTGATTCCATTATATAGAGGTATGCAAGATTCACTATCACGAACAAAAATATATCTTATATCACCAATAATGGAAGTGCTGCACTATTAACTTTCCCTGACCAGCTTGCTTCCAAGCAAGCAGTATTTTTTGCTGGGTATATATTACGTCATACTTGCACAATTAGATAAAATTCGCTCCACGGAATTCGATCCGCTTCCCGAAATATGACCAAAATAGTACTGTGATGTAGGGTATCATATATTAGTCGGCATGCCCTACTTTATTTATTTATTTTTTAATTTGAAAACTCAATACTTTCAGCTGATTTTTTTGAATTTGAAAGCCGTTAAATTTTAAATTATTTCTTTTTATTTTCAAAGGAAATTTGTTGAAGTTGTTAATTTTTATTGAATATTTATATTTTAATTATTTTTTTGGAGAACAGGTTTTATAATTTTTGTTAAGTTTAAAACTTCTCACTTTCCCATTGTTCCTCATAACAGAGTTGTATTTTAAGGCTGTTTATTTCAGCAGAGTCGTAGTTGGTGACTCTAATTGGTTCGAAATACAACACTGATCGAGTAGCTACTTTTTGGTATCGAGTACCCAGAAATAGAGCCAATACTGGGATACTCGATACCCACTGCTCCTTTTTTGTCAGCACTAGTGGAGGAAATAAAAGTATTGGTCAGGTCGAATATAATAAATCTGCTCGTCGTACATTTTGAAAATACAAGTTATTTTCTCCACATTTTTAATTTCATTTCAAGACCGATGTTTTGCGAATTTTTTTATTTATTTTAATACATTTTTATTCTAAGTATTATACATTTAAAATAATGAAATAAAACACTATGGGTCATGTGCATAATCACTTTTTAAATTTATAAATCGCTTATAAAATAAATTTTTCATACAAACGTGTTATAAGGTTTTTAAATTATTATGCATAATCTCTTATGAGCACTTAAATTTCATTTTTGAAATATTAAGTGTTCTATTTAGACCACTTAAATAAAAAATTCTTTTAAACTGAATTCAAGTTAAATTTCGGAGAAATATATTTAAGTGTTCGATTTTACTTAAGTGTTCACTATAATACCGACCCAAAAAGCTCGATTTATGCCAAGTAGTGTCAACGTTTTTTCTATTAATAGAGTTTTCGTTTAACCTTTATTTATTATTAAAGATAAGAAAAGTTATCAATTGATTATTAACAAGTATAAAATATTCAGTTACGCCGAATCTTTAATATCCTACATTTTGTTATTGTGCAAAATTAAGAAAGCAGACATTTTGATTGAACATTATTTATATTACAGGTCTCCTTATATAGGGTGTTTTTTTAAGCCCGATAGATTTCAATAAGTCGATGGTTGCGTTCGCCGTATGGCACGTAGCGCCATCCTGTTGAAACCACATCTCCTCCGGATCAATGTCATCCATATTTTCAAACAAAAAAATCATTGATCATGGTGCGGTAACGATCTCCATTGACCGTAACGCGAGCTCCGGCCTCATTTTTGAAGAAATAAGGTCCGATGATGCCACCAGCGTGAAAACCGCACCAAACGGTGCATTTTTCTGGATGTAATGGAGTCTGTAGGGTCTGTTTTTGATTTATTTCACTCCATTTGCAGCAATTTTGTTTATTAACAAACCCGTTACGCCAAAAATGAGCCTCATCGCTGAACACAATTTTGAGTCTATAAGTTGCGCGATTTGATAAATGTTTCTCAGAGTAAATATGGATAATTTGGTAGCGTTGTTCAAGCGTCAATCTACTCATGATGATTTGCCAGAGTATACTAATCATAAATGTCAAAAAGTGAGCTCAGTATGATAATTCGTTTGACAGTTAACCCTTTCGTAAGTTCTATCGGGCTTAAAAAAACACCCTATATTACCAGTTATAAGGTTAAAATTCCTCGGAAAATTTTTCTATTTCAAATATCAAATTTTTCATTATATATTTAATGAAAATTTCGATGAAGCAATAAGCAAACCTCCTAAAGCACTCAAATATCCGTTTTCGATTGCAAACAAATTCACTTAAAATTTCTTTGTTTATATTCTCAAGTCAGAGATGTTTTAGACCTATTGATCGATATGTATCAAATGAAATGAACAACCTGTACATAACCTTATCTCATATAGCGAATATGTTAGTATACAAATGTCTGCAAATGCTAAAACAAAAACTTATTGTTCTGTTTAACAAAAAATCATTTTAGTTAATACGTAATGACGAATTAAGCACGATCATTAAATAGTTACCCATAATAAAATAATTAAACTAAATACAATTTCGTAAAACAAAATATTTAATTTTTTAATTTTAATTATTTACGTTTAACTCACAACGTTACCGAATGGGTCCACTAGGAGAAAGAGGAAGTCGTATTAAATATGTATTACTTGCATTTAATGTAGTTTTTATGGTAAGTTTTTAGATAGCACTAGCTTACGGATATTTGGTACACTGCATTGCGCTACATAAATATTTTGCTTCTTTCCAGATTACCGGCATAATTTTGATAGCCATTGGTGACAGCGTTTTTACTGCCTTTATGGAATATGATTTATTTCTAATACAGTATTTCTTTTGGATACCAATATTATTAGTTGTTATCGGTTCCATTGTTATTGCCATCTCTCTCTTTGGCTGCTGCGGAGCATTCAAAGAAAGCCATCATTTGATAACGACATTATCGGTGTTACTATTTTTGATATTCATGTTGGAACTTTTAGCTGGTATTGGTGGTTATATTTTAACTTCAGATGCTAATACGTTGATTAAGGATTCATTAAGTGTTTCCATAAAGGAATATAACAACACTCATCCGAATGAGAAAACAGCTAACTGGGATTATTTACAAAAAACTGTAAGTTTTAATTTGGGAAAAGTTCTATATTGTTTTAGCGGCAGAGTTAAGATACGTACACTTATAGAAAAAAGGTCTTTAAAAGTTTTAGTTACAATTACAAAAAATTTGTTAAAAATTACATTGCAGAAAAAATTGCTTCAATTAGCAGATTATTTTTGCTAAATTTTAGTAAGATAGGAACAACAAAAATAAAACTGTTAAATGTTCCGAATTTTAGTTATATTTGAGTTGAATTTTAGTTAATAAAAAATAATAACTTAACCCGCTAAAATCGGAAAAAAAAAATTTCAAAATAATTAGTAGAATAAAAAAATATAAAATTTTCCAAGTTTTCTTTTTAATTTTTTTTAATGCAAATAAAAATCTAGCCTTCTGAAATCAGCAGTTAACTATTTTCTGAGCAAATTTTAGCTGATTTTAGCAGCATAGCCTGCTATTTGCATCAAACTAGATTTAACTTAAAATAACAAAAATTTTGTGGATATAACAGTTTGTTTTTACTAATTTTAGTCTATTAATATTTAGCAAAATTTTGTGTAAATTTCACAGTATAATTTGCCATTTTCAATTAACTAAAAGTTACCTCAAATATAACAAAAATTCTGTAAATTTACCAGTTTTATTTTTGCTGTTTTTATCTTACTAATATTTAACAAAAAATTTAACTAATTTCAGCAGCTTTTTCTGGAAGGTCATTTTTGATAAATTTTAGTAGCTTTTTCTGCTGTTTTTACAGCTTTATTTCTATGAGCATAGTGATAATAATAAGATCCTACACTAATAGCCTTAAAATATTTTTGTTAAAGTTACGAAAAATAAGTTCAAAAGAGCCCTGGAGAAAAAATATCAGAAGAATCTCTTTGCTAACCATTATTAAGATAAAAACAGCAAGAAAAACTCTGTTAAATTTACAAAATCTAAGCTATATTTCAGTTAATTGCAAATAACAATTTACCCTGCTAAAATCAGCAAAAAATTTATTGAATATTAGTTAACTAAAACGTAAATAAAAATTGTGTATATTCAAAGTTATTTTTTCAGATATTTTTTAATCTGAATAACAATTTAATTTACTCACATCAGTACTCTACCAGAGCTTCGAAAAACTTAATTCAATTTAAGCTTAATTCACTAAAAATTAAATTCAGATTTTAAAAAGATCATGTACCATTCCCTTAAACCATTCGTAAAGAATTCATTCATAAGCTTCATTCCCAAAGCTTTAATATGAATTGAATGAATTCCTAACTTGAATCATTCAAATCGCATGTTTATTCACCATTTTACTAATTGAATGAAGAAATTTTGTTACCATTCACTTAGTGCAGTGTAGTTTGAAACTAACATATAATCAAAACCAAAGCATACAAGCTGTAACGAATCATACGATACTATTTATTTCTATTAGATGAATTTTAACCGTTTTTCATTGTATTATGCTAATATTTCAGCAATTACATACAAATTAAAATTTTTCATTTGATTAAGTGAATGAAAACAAATAATTTTTCATTCACTTTTTTATTAAATGAATTCAGGTAAATTGGGTTTCATTCAGTTAGAATTCAATCAAAATAGAATGAATTCATATAATTTTAAGCTATAGGGAATTACGCTATCGAATTAATTCCATAAGAATGCTATTAGGGAATGAAATTGAACCCAAATTTAATTAATTTTTAAAAAGTGAATGAAAGAATTAAGCCTTTTAATCCTTTGTACTCCACTACTTTTCAGCAAATAGTTTTTTTAATTTCAACAGGATATATGTTATTTGCGTTCAACTAAATTTTACTTAAACATAACCAAAATTTTGTACACATAAAAAAAACAAAAAAAAAATATTTTGTTGTTGTTTTTGTTTTTTCTTTGATATTTTAAATGTTTAATAACGCTCCTAGACGAGAATAAGAAATTCTCATTGAGTTTGTAATTTAACTTAACAAAAATTTCCAGAAATTCTAAAAACGTCGTCCCCTGACGATTTCCTTAGGCAAGAATGAAATCCGGATAGGGACATGCCTACAACGGATTATCTTTCACAATTTGTTAAAACGTTTGGGATTTTAGCATATTTAATTCCTTTAATGTAACTAATGTATATCCCGATAAAATAAAAAAAAGAATAAGAGTTTTTGCTTTCTGTTTTTTGTTTTCCTACACTAATAGAAAAAAGTCCGTAAGCAATTTTGTTAAAACAACTAAAAAATTAGTTTAAAATGATGCTGCAGAAAAAAATGAAACTCTGAAATTTAAGCAACGAGTGAAAAGAAATGGCATAGAACAGTGGCATGAATTCGTTTCCAATGACATTGAAACACCAGCCAATGGGAACGAATTGGAAGGGACCGGGGAACAAGTCGAATTGGAAGACTAGACATTGGATAAGGAATGGAACGGAGAACGAGTGTAATTGAAGCCCTAGTCAAGTGGAACGAAATGGAATGCAATAGGGGACAAAATGCAATGAAACGGGGAAAGAGTGGAATTTGAATACTAAAATTGGGAATCAAAATGGAATGGGTGCCACCCATCCATGTCTCGGTTTGTGTAATAAAGCTATCATTTTCTTATTGCAGACAACTGAAGAGTAGTGTGATGGCTACGAAACAATTGTTTTGTCTATCATGAAAATGATCAACCTTTTTTGAAACAACAAATAAAATCTAATATGACAATATCATATTAGAATTTGGACTTGAGGTAGAACAATATTCTAATTAAATATATGAAGATTTACATATAAATTAAAAAAAAAAAAGTTTAAATCAATTTTGTTATCACTTAAGATTATGTACTTCAAGATTTCTCCATAAATTTAGAATCACAATTTTATATACTTTAGGAATATGAAACAAAATATATTAAATTGTTAACTGTTTTCGAGGTATTCGCGTTTTTATAATTTCGAGAAAAAACAAAAAAAAATTATTCATTTTTAAATTTTTGAGCCAGTCAGTTTCTAATACACAAATTTAATTGTCTTTCTTAAAGCTACCCAGTCAGAAAAATACAAACGGGAGAGTGGTGGCAAAGCACTTTAACAAGTGGTACAAGTACTGGCAAAAAAAGTCCTGCCGGGATTTGAACCCACTGAGCTAACGAGACATATAAACTTGGAGGCTAAAATCACAAATGAATGATAATAGCTGGATAACTACTGGCTGTGCTAAAATGCTAGTACTGGCAAACAGTTTTTTGGAACTATTTAATAGGCCAGCGTTGGGAGAGCAAAAATAAAGTTGGTCTTAACAAACAAAAAAATTGATTATATAAAACAAAATAATTTTAATTAAAAAAAATCAAAAAAAAATGTTTGCTTGCAACCGGAATTAAACTCGGAAACTTCTGACTACAAACTTTTTTAACGAAGCGTCAGAAGTTTAATGAAATCATTGGTCTACCAGTGAATTGATTTTTGTACCGCTTTCAATTTCTGACTAGGTAGTACTGGATAACCACTGGTTGCAAACCTTGGCATATCACTCTAAGCCCATTCTTTGCCAGTAGTTTTTTTTTTTTATTTACCACCGCAATTTTGTAAAACAAATACTGGCAAAACGCTTTTTGCAAACGCTGGCAAAACGTTCCAAATGAGTGTTCTCGCAGTCATTTATTATTACCACCATGGTTACCCAGTGGTATGCCAGTGCTTGATTTTTTGTACCACTGGCGATTTCTGACTTGATATAGATCAAAAATGATTAGAACACCATTTCCGGAAGAATAACGTTATTCTGGCAATTTTTCATAAAATATGACCTTCTTTTGCTTTTTGTTTAATAACTTTTAAGATATTGGTCAAATTTTTAAATTTAACTTTTAATAAAAACTAGACTGACTTCATATAGATAACGGTTTTTGGGAGAATAAAAATTCCTGAGTGAAAAAGTTCCATAATACTGGAAGCAAAACTGAAAAATTTTTTAAAAAAAAAATATTTCTATTGGAAAATTTTTAATCAACGATATCGCGAAAATCGTTCCTCTATTTGACATTTAGACTTTATATTCGCAATTAATATTTAATTGCTTTGATGTTTCGAGTTCCATGGTATTGAATTTGATTTTTTTTCTTATATATGCAAATTTTACATTTTTGTTCACCTATAGCCGTAACTTTTTTGTTTTTATTGCATACACTTAACATTGATGTGGTCTCAAGGAGCTGGGAAATTCGAACGTATTGCAACCCTAATTGAGAGAGCCTTGATTTGAGCGATTTTTATATATTTTCTGTTTTATTTCAGCGATTTTTTTAAATTTTTATATTTTTTCGAAATGAAATTTAAAACCATTGTCATTAAATAATTATCAATAAATTCAAAAAAGATAATCAAATTAATTTTATTGAAATCAATTATTTGTGAAATCAATTAATATTTTCAGTTAATTCATTAGTAGAGGAAACCCTAAGCAAAATAATTTCAATATTTTCTAAATATATTCCGATATTTTAAAACTTAAAATTAAAACTATGTATTTATTCCCTGGAATTTAAGATAGTTCACTGACAAGTTACTTTTTTGACAGACAAGTTCGTTGCTTGTGGGACAATTTAAAAAAAAACGAGTAAAAACGTTAAAGTCGGGCATGCCGACTATACAATACCCTACACCAGTCTGGTGTATTGTTTGGATCCGAAATTCGAATGGGTTAAAATGGGGCTTGTGTCAAAATTTTCTATAATGTGAGTCAGCGCACCAAATTTCATTAAAATATCTTAATATTTGCGACCTGCAGTTTGTAACCAAGCCAATTTTGGGGGGACCCTTATATGGGCACTAGTTCTAAACATGGACCGATGTTCACCAAAATCAATAGGCTTCGTCCTTGGGCCAACATAGGTCTATGTACCAAATTTTATCAAAATATCTTAATATTTGCGACCTGCAGCGTATAAACAGTATAATTTTGGTAGGACCCTTATATGGGCACTAAGTCTAAACATGGACCGATGTTCACCAAAATCAATAGGCTGCGTTATTGGGTCAATATAGGTCTGTGTACCAAATTTCATCAAAATATCTTAATATTTACGACCTGCAGCGTATAAAGAGTATAATTTTGGTAGGACCCTTATATGGACACTAGGTCTAAACATGGACCGATGTTCACCAAAATCAATAGGCTGGGTTATTGGGCCAATATAGGTCTGTGTATCAAATTTCATCAAAATATCTTAATATTTGCGACCTGCAGCGTATAAACAGTATAATTTTGGTAGGACCCTTATATGGGCACTAGGTCTAAACATGGACCGATATTCACCAAAATCAATAGGCTGCGTTATTGGGCTAAGGTCTGTGTACCAAATTTCGTCAAAATATCTTAATATTTACGACCTGCAGCGTATAAACAATATAATTTTGGTAGGACCCTTATATGGGCACTAGGTCTAAACATGGACCGATGTTCACCAAAATCAAACTTGTTCGTCCTTGGGTCAACATAGGTCTGCGTACCAAATTTCATCAAAATATCTTAATATTTGCGACCTGTAGAGCGCGCACAAGATTGCATGGACAGACAGACAGACGGACGGACGGACGGACAGACGGACATCGTTAAATCGAAATTAAAAAAAAATCTGAGCCGATCGGTATACTATAAGGTGGGTCTACGACCAATATTTTTTGGTGTTACAAACATCAGCACAAACTTATAATACCCTGACCACATAGTGGTGTAGGGTATAATCACCGATGTTCGAATTGAGAGTAGAAGGTGTTACAAAGCAAAAGAAGCTTTTCTACAACCGATTCTTTGGAATATAAAATTTTCCTGAGAAATAAAAAGTAATAATAAAAAAAGTTTACCCCCTTTCTTCCGGTTCTTGTTACCCTCAAAAAATAAGATTAGACCGAAAAAAATTACGGGTACGTAAATAATATTTTATTCACCTGATGTTTTTCCCTAAACTTTTATTTTTTTTTCATCAGAAAACATGTTTTTTTACCACAAAATTGTTTTTCCCCTCGAACCTTTTTTCACCACAAAAAAATTTTCACCTCAAAATATTTTTTTTTCCACCTCAATAATATTTTCTACTTTAATTTTTTTAAGTTTTTTATACAACACTGTAAAGGGTAAAAAAACTCGTTAATGCCGAATTCAAAGCTATCACTTGTTTATTTTGATTCCAGTTCACTTGCTGCGGTATTGAAAGTTATGAAGACTGGTCCCCTTACTTTATAGAAGAACTACCTTTATCTTGCTGTTATTTACCCATTGGTTTTGTTGGCAACTTCAATTGTAGCAGCTCTAATTCAGATATCAATATCTATAACTCGGGTTGTTTTACTTACTTCTCTAATTACATTACAGCTAATGTTCACTATTTGGCTGAGGCTGGTATCATCATTGCTGTATTACAGGTATGGAAAACTTTTAGTATTTTGTAACATTAGAATAAAATTCTTACAGAGAGAGAAAAAAGTCACACTTAAATAAATTATTATATTATATTAGAATTAGAATCTTGGTTTTATGAACATTTTTCATTTGAGTATGCATCTCATTAAGTTAAATATGTTTCAATTTAAAATAAACGTGTTTTTATTTAAATTATAATTTCGACATTTTAGATTCTGTTGCCACATTTTAAAAATAAATAGAAACATATATAAATTAAAAAGAAGACAAAATTTGTTTAATTTCAAAGTTGTTTTTAAAACACTTCGGTGAAGTGTTGCGTTATTTCTATAGAAATTGTTTTTGTTACAAAAACAATTTACATTGAAAGTTCCCTTCACTTCACCCAAGTGTTTTACGAATTTAGGTACTTATTGTTTTCCTGCTTCATATTAATTTTTTTCTGTATGCATGAAAATATTTAAAGCAAATTTTTTTCTTTCATATTTTCAGTTTTTTGGTGTTATCTTTGCTTGTTATATTGCTCGTGAGATTAAGAACCGTAACGATATGACGGAAAATATAAGTTGAATACAAATATTTTAATAATAATTTAAAAACTATGTATTAATTTTATAATAAATTGTACTACTTTTTTTTTATTAAATTATATTAGGGGTTTTCATATAAACTCGTATTCTACTCGGAAACGGTGTAAACCTGGTATGTTTATGAGTTTAATGTCAAACTCCATACATAAAAAATATGGTTTGTATTTATACAAGGTTTACAAAGAATTTACGAGTTTATATGAAACCCCCTATTAACATTTTCTAGAATAAATTTTTCTTTTGTATATATATTATTTTACACTGAGAGAATTATCTGCATAAATTTTTACATTCATTCAATGAAACTTTCCATTAAATTAATGCAGTTTTTTATAAAATTTTATGAAAAATTCTATATTTTTATTAAAAATTTTAATCAACCAATAAAATGTTTCATTAAAAAGAGTTTCATAAAAAGTATGAAGCTTTTTTATAAAATTTCGGAAATTTTTCATTCACTTTATAAAGAAAACTTCATTAATTTAATGAAACATTTCAATAAAACTCGTCCAAGAACATTTTCTCTGTATAAGAAAAGGGCGAGCCAAATTCTTAAATGTCCTTTTAAACTTTTCATCCCATTGTGGGTATTTATATTAGTTTATCATTGCGTTTGTAACACATCGATATTGGGATCTGGCACTTCATGAACTAAATTTATATATACCTAGATGTATCATTAACTGCTCACAAGTAGCGTAAAAATTTTACGCTACCAAAACAAGGTAGCGCTACCACAACATGTTGACTTAGTGGTAGCTAATCAAATCGTTCACCAGATTGTTGAGTAGCGGATTGGAACAGTTGAGCGTCTGGTAAACGCACTCAATATTACGCTTAAAATTTTTGTTATTTACTTTATTATTTTTCTCCTTTATGTTCTATGGTTGCCAGATCAATAAAATATTCATCCCCGAAGATGTTGGAAAAAACGTCAACGAAGCGTCAGAGTGAAAATTAAAATGAAATAATTCTTTTTGTTTTATTTCATAAAATTATTGGACCTTGAAATCCAGTTTTAGGGAAATCTAAAAAAACAAATACAATAAAAATATAAAAAGGTCAATAAAAAACAATTTTACCAAATCTAAAATGTTGGCATATTAATTTAATTACGAAAAAGTTTATTTTAACAAGAACCATATTTAAGATTTAAAGATGGTCATAAAAATTTTAAAAGTGTTCATAAAAAATGTGATGTTAATTCACACATAATATAAATTAAACGGGTAAAAAAAGTTTAAGTCGGGCATGCAATGATACCCTGCACCAGTCTGTCTGAAAGCCAAATAATGTTTTGATCTGAAATTCAAATGGATTGAAATGGACTTTTTCCAAATTTGTCAACAAAATTATAAAAAATTAGAAAAAAATTTAAAGTCATTTTGATTTTAGCTTATGTTAGGTGTGTGTGTAAGAGAAAAGCGGAAATAAAGTCCACATGGGCGATAGGTCCAAATATGGACTGGCCCTATCTAGCATCAATAAGGGGTCCATGTGAGTCAGCGTACCAAATTTCGTCTTCGTATTTGCGACCTGTAGCATGAGAAAAAGACAATTTCGGCGGGACCTTTCTATGGGAACTAGGTCTACTCATGGATCAATTTTAACCATAATAAATATGCTTCATCCTTGGCCCGATATAAGTCGGTGTACCAAATTTCATCACAAAATTTTAATATTTGTGACTTGTAAGTTGCGAACATACCCATTTTTGGGGGACTTTTATACGGGCACTAAGTCCAAACATGGAGCGATTCTAAACAAAATCAATACATATTGTCCATGGGCACATATGAATCAATGCACCACCTGTAGCGTGTGAATAATACAATTCGAGGGGGACTTTATATGGGCATTAGGTCCAAGCTTGGACCGATTTGAACCATAATCAATTGGCTTCAGCCTTGAGCAGATATAAGTCGGTTAACCAAATTTCGTCAAAATATCTTAACATTTGCGACCTGTGGCGTGCGAACAATAATACTTGGACAAACAGACAGACAGACAGACATACGGATGGACGGACGGACATCGTTAAATCGAATCAAAAAGTAATTCTGAGGCGATCGGTATAATAAAAGGGAATAGAGCAGAAAGTTTATCCCTACAATCATTTAATTTAAGGGTGGTTGCGAACTGACTAAATAAAACCTAAACTAAATTCAGGTTTCCAAATTTCTGTGAAAAAAATTTTCAAAGAAATTTTAAAGCCTTTTGTCTATTTGTATTTAGTTTAAAATTTATTTAGCCACATCGCACAGGGCCTAAATACCAATTCTTTAACTTTGTTACGCTGCGAGTTGCACATGGGTAAATTATTCAGCTAGAATTTTTACTGTATCAGTTAAAGTATGTCCTTTGAACACTTATTCATTTTTTTTTTTCTCAAATTTCCGAAATTGACCTTTAAACGAAAACTGGAGCTTTGTGGTCTAAATATATATATTTAGTACAGATTTGCATTGTCTAGAGTTTTGGTATAAAAAATTGGTCGGAAAGTTTTAGATTTTCAACCATGAAAATTATTACTACTGCAAATAAAACGTTTTTCATTAACAAGCTAATAGCGTGAATAATTAATAACAAGGTATTTCGTGGGCTACAAAAAATTGTAGTAGTGAAAAAAAAATCAATAAATATACCCCAAGGAAAGAACTATGCATTTGTTGTGGTCAGAGAAAAGTAAATAAGCCTAGGAAACCAATGTTGCAACACCATTTCCAAATTAAATTAAGACATTTTTTATAAATTCTTACGAAATAGATCATCTGTGTTTCAAGAAAATCTATGTAATAATTTTATATTTTTGGTCAAATTAAAACCTGCATTTTAATAAAGCTGACAAGATATATTTCAAGAAAATCTATGGATAAATATTAAAGCTACGACAAATTACGAGCACGTATTAGAAAAAAAAATATGTAAAAATGCCCACTATACGTATGAGTAATGCACTTTACTTTCGTAATACATAACACAGTACAACAGCCAATCTGGGGGGTGAGAAATTCCAAGTCAGGGTGATGGTACTAGGTCAGTATAGTAAAACCCTCAAAGGGTTTGGCGTTCGTATGTGTCATTTTTTTTTATGACCTTTTAAATTTCCTTATCTTGATGTTTTTCCGCTTAGTTGTAACTCGAGAAGCACTTGTCCGATTTTGATGAAACAAATTTAGAAAAATTTAGAATTACAATTTCTTTAATCCGTTCATATAACATTTTTCTTTATAATCAACAGTTTTGCCGGTAAAAATAAATTTATTGAGAAAAAAAAATATTTTTTTGCCTAAAAATTAAAATTTTTTTTTTTAAATTAATAAAAAATTTTAATTTTTAGGCAAAAAAATATTTTTTTTTCTCCACAAATTTATTTTTACCGGCAAAACTGTTGATTATAAAGAAAAATGTTATATGAACGGATTAAAGAAATTGTAATTCTAAATTTTTCTAAATTTGTTTCATCAAAATCGGACAAGTGGTTCTCGAGTTACAACTAAGCGAAAAAACATCAAGATAAGGAAAAAATTTAAAAGGTCATAAAAAAAATGACACATACGAACGCCAAACCCTTTGAGGGTTTTACTATACTGACCTAGTACCATCACCTTGACTTGGAATTTCTCACCCCCCAGACAATAATCCCAAAAATGTTCCATAGTGTAATTGATTGATTGGTAACTTCGGAATTTATTCATAGATTTTCGTCAATTATATCTTTATTTCATAAAATGATATATAACATATAGTAAATCAGAGACTATTAATTATAGAGATAGGAAATCAAAACTTACACTACTCACCGGTAGGGGGCGCTGAAATCTAGTATCACCTGAGCAGCTATTTAGTATCAATTTAGTATCAGCTGAGCCTATAATTAAAAACTCAAAAATTGCTGAAAACTGCGCAAAATAAGAAAAAATCAAGCGCAAATTATGTTAAAATAATAAAATTTGAGAATTCCTTTTTTTATTTGCTTTTTTGTTTGTTATTATTTCAATTTAAATAAAAAAAAGAAAATTGTAAATTTTTTTAACAAAGTGCCATCTAGAGATAACGATGTCGTTATAACTTTTGTTTTTTGTAATGCCATACCCCTGTAGTATATATTCTTTACTTTAATTTACAATTTTCTAAATTTCCAAATGAAATGGTGTAGTTGTGAAAATACTAGACAAATTTAAAATTTTTTCTAATTTAAAAGAAATTCCTTTAGTGACAAATATCAAATTGTTACGAGAAGTTCGAGTAAAACAAATAATGGAAATATATATTTTTAAATAATGTTAAAATATTAATTTATAAAATAAAAGCTTTTTCCAGGGACAATAGCACCAAAAGCATAAGTAACTATTGCGAAAATAACAGAAAAAAATTTCTTATCATATCGATTAAATGTTATCTTATATTCTTTCAGTTAAAATAACTACTGATAACGTTTTGTTAAATAAAAAAGAAAAATAATAATAATACAAACAAATTAACACTTGCTCATACCAACGGAAATAAGTCAAGTTGGAAGAAAAAGCTTCAATATTTTTAGTGTTTTTGTTACTTTGCCAGCAGAAAGTTGTAAAAAAAAAATAATATATAAAAATTGTAATAAAAATGTTAAAATTTATACTATAATATATTATAAAAAATCCGTTTAGAAAATACAATTTTAAATTCTAATTTTATTTCTAGTTTCGACAGTGTGAAATTGGAAAAACTAAAACAGATTTAAAATGGCCTCCTCTACAAGGGATTTACAATTAAATTCTGGCATGCGTTGTGCTAAATATATGTTACTCATTGTTAGCTTTATGTTTGCTGTAAGTATATAATATATTAATAATAATTGTTTAAATATGAATATATTTTTAGGTTAATTGATTTAAATATCAAAAAAAATTATTTTTAAATTACTCAAAAGTAATCAATATTGTGTAATTTACCTTGAAATTTGATTTGAATTTTTTTCTGCTAAGCGCCATTTTGTTTTTGTAAAGATTTCTTCATATTTTATTTATCTTATCAATTTATGTGTATTATATATTCCTGTTAATATTATTAACATTTCATTTTGTGTTGCTTTCTTCATTTTATTTTATTAAATATTTTTATTTTCTTTATATTATTAGTCATATAATATATGATATTTTCATATGGTTTGGTATTTACTCATATTCCTATTAATAGTATATTTGCAAATGTAAATAACAGACTTTTTTAAAAAGTATTTTATATTTTTAAAATAACTCAGTCAGTAATTTCGGAGCGCTCATAAATGGGATTTTTTAATCTCTTATAAATTTTTTTTTTTTAAACTCCTATTTTTGGTAGAAATTATGAACCCCCAGAAAGTAATCCAAAAAGTTATCTCAACAATCTAAAACGCTGTCTCTACCCTACGGGAAATTTTAACAAACTGTCACCGAACTGGCCCCTTTACTTGAAATAGACTAGTCACTTTTACATGGCGTTGTCATAGGAGGGGGAAATTGACCCCTTGTGGCATGTCACAAGATAAATCCTAGGACAGGTTACTGAACTCTCATAAAAAACAAAGTTCAGGGACCTGTCCTGGGATTTGTCTTGTGACATGTCACAAGGGGTCAATTTCCCCCTCCTATGACAACGCCATGTAAAAGTGACCAGTCTATTTCAAGTAAAGGGGCCAGTTCGGTGACAGTTTGCTAAAATTTCCCGTAGGGTAAATAAGTGATCATTTGTTATGAGGGATTCACACTTGCGTGTTAAACACCTCAAATAGTGTTTAAGCGTTTAACACTGTTTAAGCGAGATGTTTACAGTACATTATTCTGCACTTAAATACTTAAAATTATTATGTTTAAAATCTAAACACCATGTTATACAGTGTTCAGAGTACGATTCTTACACACGTTTATGTAAAAGTTAAACATATCAGTTCACACATAAAATTTAAGTATTTAAGTTAAACTTCTCGAACAGCTGTTGCTTAACAATTGTAAAAAAAAACAAAAATTTTAAAAAATTTCCACAAAAAGTTATTTTTTCTTCCGAAGAGGACAAGAATTAATAATTTTTGGCATTATCTAACGTTATAAATGCTATAAAAAGTGAAATAAGATTATCCGCCCAGTCGGAAACAAGATTTTTCAATTTATAGTTAAGGGACAACTTCATGGCTGTTTTTGGATTTTCCGTTCACCGGAAGCAAAATTTAATTAATTGTTTTGTACGACTATCACTTTATTAATAAAAAAAAAACATATTTTAACCGGTTTTTATTTAAATTTAGTTTATTTTATTCAGTTTTAATTTTTTTGTTGATGCCTTCTTCATGTTTAACGCTTAAACAAGTATGTGTGAATGCCGTATTAAATGCGATATGTTTAAGTTTAATGTTATCAATTAGCGTGAATGACAAGTTCGAAACTTAAGAAAACATAAACAAACAAAATGAAAAAAGTAAAAGTTGAATAAAATGAATTAAATTTAAAGAAAATGGTGGTTTTTTCTAATAATGTGATAGACGAATCAAAAACTAACTAAATATTGCTGCCGGTGAAAGAAAAGTGTAGAAACAGCCATGAAGTTTTCCCATAATCAGAAATTCAAAAATCTTGTTTCCGACTGGGGCGGACAATGTAATTTCACTTTTTATAGTAAAAATAAGGTTGGATAACAGATTAATTATACCCTACACCACTACGTGGTCAGGGTATAATAAGTTTGTGCTGATGTTTGTAACACCAAAAAATATCTGACCCAGATCCACCTTATAGTATACCAATGTACTCAGAATCACGTTTTATTTCGTGATTCTGAGTCTGTCCGTCCATCTGTCTGTCTGTCTGTCCATGCATTCTTGTGCGCACTCTACAGGTCGCAGGTATTAAGATATTTTGATGAAATTTGGTACGAAGCCTATTGATTTTGGGTAAAATCGGTCCATGTTTAGACCTAAACATTTATAAGGGTCCCGCCAGAATTGGCTTTTTTACACGCTGCAGGTCGCAAATACGAAGATATTTCAATGAAATTTGGTTCGCTGACTCTCATGGTCCCACAGACAAAGCCTATGGATTCTAGATAGATCGTTCCATATTTGGACCTATCGCCCATATGGGCGTATATTTACGATTTTCTCTTCTTTTATTATTTTATAGAAAATTTGACACAAGTCCCATTTTAACCCATTTGAATTTCGGATCCAAACATTAGTTGGCTTTTAATCAGACTGATGTAGGGTATAGTATAGTCGGCATGCCCGACTTTAACTTTTTTACTCGTTATTCTTGTAGTCGGAATTTTATATCTATATCTATAACTATTTGTAAAAAATGACTATCCGTACCTACGTGACTTGTTTTTTTTTTTGTAAACAAATAAAATTTAAACGTTTGGGGCCGTTTTCGACGAAATCTCTTTTCGTATATGGGCTTGCGCGGAACGCGAAATAGAGCAATTACCTTGAGTGGCATGCTCTCCCTTTACTAACAACCACATAATTCATTTGTTAGCATATGTTGTTTTTAATATTTTATCAATTTTAAAATACTAAAATTTCAAAAAATTCTACCTACAACAGAAAGAATTTACAAAATTCTAATTAAATTATTAAACACCTTTCTCATACCAAATTTGTTAATATAAAAAAAAAACTTTGTGAAAAGGCACCAACAAAGAAATTTGTAAATCGAAAAAAAAATTTTTTTTTTATAAAGCACCGTAAGTTGTTTTTACGTGGAAAAATTTCACTCCAACTTTAAAGGGCTCAAACTGCAATTTAATTTATAAAAATGAACAATTTTTTATATTTATAACAAAGACACAATCACAATATACACAAAATATAACTTTTTCACCAGAAAAATAATAGTCTTGTACACTAAATTTGCTCGAAAACAAAGTCTACACAATTTTCACGTGAAACTCATTGTCGTGGAAAATTATTTTTTTTATATGGAGTATAACAGCTTTTTAGCGTGAAACTCAAACAACTTACGGTGCTTAACTTTGAATTTTTATATAAAAGATAACAATTTACAAACGAGTTACAAATATTTCAAACAAAAAAATTTTGGAAATAAAATTTCAATTTACAAGAAAATGTGATTGCTTTTACAAATTCCCATTGTTGGTGCCTACCGTTTTTTCTGTGTACTTAAAATTTTTATAAATGCTAAATTTGTATGGAATATTTATATAAAATTCGAAAAAAACAAACCTTTTGTCAAATTTTTGGTTTTTTGTTTACAATTATCTGGTAAAGTTTCTGTTTAATTTAGCTCAAATTTCTTAGCTAAGTTAACTAGAATTATCTGTGCATTTAGCAGTATGTAAAATTTAGTTTACATAAATTTAGCAGACCATAATTCTCAACTTTATTGAAAATTCTGCTGGCGCAAATACAGGTACTATTTCTTGTTATTTTAGCAGAATTTTTAACTATTTTTACGGGCTTTTTTTATGAGTGTAGAGTCCTTGCCAAAACAGCAAAACTTCATCGATTTTATGCAAAAATCATTAAGATAATGTAAAAAAATCGATCAGTGCACCTTTAGCAGTGGAATTTCGAAACTTTTAATGATAAAAATACACTGAGAACATACTAAAAATATCTTTGTTACAAAATGCATTTCTCCAACTATAATTTCTTCTTTATTACAAAACCTATTGACCATAAGATAACCGTGTGACGTATGATTAACATTATTTGCAATATGTAAATAAATAACACTCATACGTCAAATATGGTAAACAAAAACAACAACATAACAAGTAAATTTTAAATGAACTTTTAAAAATCAAAAAAGGTTAAGAAAGTGCAAAAATTTAATTTTATTGATAATCTAGGGCAGGTAACTTATTGAGAAAATAATCCTAGTTAAAGGTTGACCACAGATATTTCCATACAAATTTGTGATAAGTTAGCAAATATTAAAACTTTACCCCTAAATTCATAAACGCTTTGTAAAATTATAGGAGGTTTATTGAACAAATTTTGTATGAAAATGACGTTTTGTAAACCTGCTATAACTTTACAAAGCATTTATGAATTGAGGGGTTAATTTTTATCATAAGTTTATTTTTAAAATAAATGAATGATTGAGTTTCAATTCCAATATTTAGGCCACAATCTTATCAATGACTATGTGATTCTCTCAGACTATGTTAACAGCTTGTGTCTGCAAACAGAAAACGCGCTAGTTTTTAGGTAAACCAAAGATGAATTGGTAAATTTTATGCTTAAATTATAATAAATATGACGAAATCTATCAGTAGCAATATTAAAAAATATAATTTTATAACAATTATCCTAATTTTTGCATTAAAATTACAAAAATTGTTTTTTCGGACTTTCTATATCTTCATAAATTTAGTCAGAATATTCTTCTACCTCAAGTCCAAATTTTAATATGATATTGTCATATTAGATTTTATTTGTTGTTTCAAAAAGGGTTGATCATTTTCATGATAGACAATACAATTGTTTCGTAGACATCACTCTACTCTTCAGTTGTCCGCAATAAGAAAATAATAACTTTCTTACTCAAACCGAGACATTATATAAGGTACAAAAAAATCAACGGGACGAGAATTTTGTACTTTCGTATATGAACTGTCTGATTTGATAAAACCAGCTATAAATCAACTCCTTTTTGAAAGCAACAATTACATAAAAGTACCCTTTGGCTACTATTTATATGTACGTTCGTTGTCAATACATTTTGTAAAAACAACTAACTTTAAACTCAAAACAAAATAAATATTTGAATGAGATTTTAGCCGTGATAGGCTTATTTCCAACAATTATGCTAATTTTTGCATTAAAAATCTAATATGACAATATCATATTAGAATTTGGACTTGAGGTAGAAGAATATTCTGACTAAATATATGGATATAATTTTATCATTAAAAATATCCGAAGAAAATTTCAATTTCCTATTTGCAGCCACATTTTATATATTTTTTCTCGCTAACTGAGAAAATTACATACTATTTATTTTATAAACTCTTTGCTCTTATAAATAAAGCTTAATTATTGAAATTTAGCGTAAGCCGTGACAAAATTTCATTTACTTATTTGTTTTGTTTTATTATACTCAAAACAAATTGAACAAATATCTGTGAAAACAGTTAAACCGTTTTTTGTATTGTTTAATTTTGGTATTTATTTTTTTATGTTTACAAAATTGTTCTAAAGTAAGAATGGTAACGTTCGGCAGAAAAATCTGCTCAACAACAGTTGAATGGTAGCGTATCATGATACAATTGCTCTGCTGAACATTCTGTTTTCACTCTCCAATTACTAAAATTTTTCCATTATTATTTAATGCCTATTTTAATTTTAGATTACCGCCATTTTATTGGTTATGGTTGGCTCAACCATACAAGCAATATTTGGTGATTTCCGGCAATTCGTTGACGATCATTTCCTATCGCCACCAGCTCTTTTAATTTCTATTGGTTTTATTTTACTCTTTGTCGCCACATTGGGCGCTTATGGTGCCATTAGGGAAAGTGTGATGCTTATTAATTTGGTAAGTAGTCGAAATTAAACACAACTAAGAAGAGAATCTGAATCAAAAAATTTGACAGTTACGACACGACAGTTATTTGTGTAGTAGGTAAACAGTAGTTGTTGTTTTAACTGTAAATACTAGGGCAAGGAATTCCGTGCAAATGCATGTTTTTTGTCGATAGTCCAAAAGTAATATGGACTAAATATTTATCCGAATCATCAAATTTAGAACAAAATGGCATCGATTTGTAGTTGCTTATTTTGTCAAAAATGCATGTTTTTGCATATTTTGACTTTAAATGCATATTTGGTGACTTCTTAATGCATATTTTGTGCTTTTTAATGCATACATATTTGTGCATATTTTTAATTTTTAGGAGCACTTTTTATTTTGTAAAAAAATATAAAAAATTTATACGTTTTCATATTTTGATACAATCAAAATAAACATTCTTACGAACCTTATCGACCTGTAGAAAATCTTCGAGTTCTGTGTCTATTTCCAAAATTATTACTTAAATATATTTTTAGGTTTTAAAGTACATATTTTTCTTTTTTAACCGCATATTTTAGGCGCATATTTTCCATTTTTAAGTGCATGAAATTCCTTGCGCTAGTAATTACATTTGTTTTTCTAAGCAAAAATACAAAACAATCCTTATCACAGTTATTTCAAAAAAATTTAAAACAACTACAAATTTCTTATTTTAAACGTAAATACAATAATCGCCTTTTTAACTGATATTACCTTTGTTTTAACTGTCATTTTTAGTAAATTTTACCGAGAAACCTTTTTGAGTGTAATATTAATTTAATCTATATTAAAATTTATCTTTCCTTAGTATGGTGTCTGCTTATTTTTGGTATTCATTTTGGAAGTATCCGCTTCTATTGCCGCTTTTATTATGGAGGGACAAGTCCGTGAAATGTTATTACGCACTATGAATGATTCGATGGCTAATTATGAAGATAATGATTATATAAAAGCGGGTGTTGATTTTATGCAAAGTGGTTTGGAATGTTGTGGTGTTGATGGTCCCAAGGATTGGATGCATTACATGAATCAAACAAATACCCTTATAGGGGATGAAAATGAAGTGTTGGTTCCCTACTCCTGTTGTGGCCGTTTCAATAATGTTGATGAAATGAAATGTGAATATCAGTTTGAAAATGGTTGTTTGGGACGCATGAATTTTATTATTTCACAAAGTACTATGTTGATTGGCACTGGAGCTACAACTGTTGCTTTTGTGCAGGTAAGTTGGGGTTTAAGGGGGTTATTTTGTAAAACACTTCGGTGGAGTGTTGGATTATTTCTATGCAAAATTTTACACTGAATTTTCACTTAATGAAAAGTTTTTATGGAATAAGCGAGTGAAATTATAAAACTCGACGAATTTAAAAATATTGTTTTTTAGTAAAAACTCAAAATTAAAATCTTTTAAGGTCTATTAATACAATGGGTCATATGAATAAAACTTAGCAATTACTTCGAAGTAAGAAATTACTTTGGGCTTAGGATTGGCTTTTAACTCCTAATTTACCAATTGGCTGGTAGAATAGCATGAAATGTAAACGAAAATTAAAAAATTAAATTTCTAGTCTTAAATACATATTACATATTACAAATACAGGGGTTTTAAGCAATTACTTCACAAATCTAGTCTGCTTGGGAGTAGACTAGAAATTTAATTTTTTTAATTTTCGTTTAAATTTAAAGGTATTCCACGAGCCAATTAGTAAATTTGGAGTTAAAAGCCATTCCTAAGCCTAAAGTAATTACTTCGAAGTACTTGCTAGGTAAAAACAGTTAAATAAAAAGTTTATATGTGAAACAACAAGTGGGACAGTTAACTTTAAGAGCTTTACACTAGGTTTCATACTAAAGGTTTGAATATCAATCACAAAAAGCAAAATTTCAGCATATCGTCCGGTGATTTGTAGACGTAATAGAATCTATTCTATTTTCGTGACGACACTAATACATACTCAAAATAATTGTCAAATTGCTGCCATATTTTTACCTGAATAAGGGTTGCCTATCAGAAAATAGTTGCAGAAATTCGTATCAGATTTGCAAAAATTCGTACTTCACTTTAGGGGGTTAAAAATCGGGGTCAAACATAACCATTTTTGTTATTTTAATTTTTTTCTTATAATAAAAAAAATATATAGAGAAATTTGGTACCACGTGAAAGTTTTTTTTAATTTAAATTTTTTTTTATTTAATTTCGAAAGTTTTATTTAAAATTATTAAAAGTTAAATTTTGAAAGTTTTTATGAAATTGTTCATCAAAGCTGAGAAATTTGTTCGAACATAGTAAAATTAAAAAAAAAATTGTATATTTTGCCAAATTTCCTCGTATTTTTTTAAAAAAAATATTTTGACAATACTGTTGAAACTTGGTAAAATTTTTTTAAAGTTCTATGAACTTTGTTAAAATGAGTTGATAAAATATTGTTCAAAAGATTGATCAAATGTAGCTTGGTAAAATAAATAAAAAAATTATTATAATTTCTTACACTGAATGAATTTTCTTCATTCTAGTAATGAAATGTTTTATAAATTCAATGAACATTCTTATGTTGCATTTACATCTGCACCCACATCCCGAGATTTCGACTAAAATTGAGATTTCAGTGAAAATCTCATGTCAAATCCCGAGATTCCCCATGCAAAAGAAATCCCGTACATTTGCAAGATTTCTAAGAAATTTTCATGAAAAAGTGGCAACGATAGTCAACAGCTGACTAAAAAAATAACCTAAAAATAACACAAAATAATGAAATAAAGAAATTATTATAAATATAATAAATATAACTTTGGCCGCAATGGAAATGTACTAATGATTATAAGAAGTGTTGCGTGGTTCTAATTTTTGCTTCCCGCGAAGCATAACTATGAAGAAAGCATTGGGAAGTGCATGTCTTCCTTCTACCAAAATATTGCAAAATCTGGCTTCTAGCCTGTCGTCCCTACAAAAAAACAAATTTACTAACATATTTAAAGTTAGAAAATTGTACTCCGCCAATGAATAAAATGGTTTTTAGAAATATTTTTAATTTGAGGTTATTTTTTTATGGTACTTTGTTTACAAAACAAATCAAATTGTCAAATCGAAATCTCGCTACTGTCACAAAGTGCTGATGTAAACGGTCAAGATTTCGGGTCGGGATTTGCATTGAAATCTCGGGATTTGAAAACAGATGTAAACGCAACTTTAAGGATTCAACGAATGAAGCTTTTTGTTTAACTTTTTCGTCAAATTTTATAAAATTTTTTTAAAAGTTGCATACATTTATTAAAAAAGTTTAAAAAAAGAAGTACCATAAATGCTGTGTTCCACGTACGTTACCAACTTTACCAAAAATTATGTGTACGTTGTTGGCGCTCCTGGTTAAATGGGTTGCAGCGGTACCCGTGGTAACGACGACTAAAAACTTTAATTGACAAAAATTTCAGAAATTCGACAGAAGTTTCGTTAGCTGAATTTTAATTAAATATTTCTTCAGTGTAGAGACTTATTGTGTTCTATATAAGCTCTGTTCCACGTACCGTTACCGCGGATACTCAATTTTACTAAAAAGTGTTTCAATTGTCAAAATTATGTGTAAATTGTGTTGTTTCAGTTAAATTGTGTGCCCGCAGGTAACCGCGGTAACGACTTGGAACAGACCTATAACCTAAGATTTTCTCTCTTACTTCTCTGTATATTTAATTTTTCAACTTTTTGTTTTCAGCTTTTGGGTGCTTTATGTGCTTTTATGTTGGCCAAAACTTTGAGACGTAACAAATCCATACGCGAAGCTCGTCGCTGGCAATTACAACAAAGCTTGGGTGTCTTAATATCCGGTGGTAAAATGGTTCCACCCATGAATTCTCCCATGACCGGTTATACCCAATTAGAGAAATCGGAAAAATTCTTGGATAATGATCCTATGACCTACACACCCAACAGTCCCAGTGTTATAAATTAAGGTGAATTATAATTATACATGTTTAAAAATATATATTTTGTAATGATTTTATGAATTAATTGTAATATAATATAATAATTGGTGTAAAAAAATCTTGCAAATAAAGCAAGACGGTTGAAAGATGAAAAAGAAACCAATAACCTTCGAAAGTCATTCTAATTTTTTTAATCCACTTATAAATTCTGCTAAAAGTTTTAACTGTTCTGTAACAGATATAGTAGCAGTGCCTCCTATAACATCGTATTGTTCAACATTGCCACCATAATCGGCAACCTTGGCTATATCAACATCAAAGTGGGGGCATATCTGTTGTAAATCTTCCAATGGAATTTCAGTTATCTCCAAAGACATACGTTCAGCATGAGCCACTACTGCGCCTATATAATGGTGAGCCTTGCGAAAGGGTACCCCCTTGCGTACCAAATAATAGGCCTGAAAAATATTAAAGTTAATTGAAATACAAAATTTTAATTTGATTCCTTTTCATCTCTACCCACCCAATCTGTTGCTAACATATCGGAACTTAATGCCATTTCCATTTGTTGCAATTTTACTTTCATTGTCTTTAGCACACCTTCCGTGACTTCCAATGCCAATTGTAGTTTATCAAATGCTTCAAAACAATATTGTTTATCAAATTGTAAATCTTTGTTATATGTTGAGGGCGTGCCTTTTATGGTCATCATTATACCCGTTAGTGAGGCACATAGACCTGCCGATAAACCTCTAACCAATTCCAAACTATCTGGATTACGTTTTTGTGGCATCAAACTACTGCCCGTTGAAAAGTCATCGGATATTTGTATAAAATCAAATTCTTTGGTTGAATAAATAATCATATCTTCAGCTAGGCGCGATAAATGTAAGCCAACCATGGAACAGCTATAAATAAAATCAACTGGAAGAAAAAATATGGTTAAATTATTTGAGAAAACGGAACCCTATTAGCAATATAAGAAAGTGTATAATCTCAGCATTCAATTATAAGCCCTGTTTGGGTAATACAGTAAAACCTAAAATAAACTAAAACTTTCTTTAACGGACAATTTTATGGTAACGGACAACCAATTTAATATTTTACAGTTAGTTTACTTGATCTTAGTAGTGGACTTCTAAATCATTTAAGGATTCTGAATAATCGGGATGAAAACATTGTTCACTCCAGGAAAATTATCTGTTCCAAAGAACCGATTGTAGCACAACTTCTTTTTCTATATAACCTATTCTATTAAATCGTATGGTAGAATAGTCTCTTATGGCTACCCAGCAACATATTTCTGAGCGCTCTGCAATTATCACTTACAAAAGACTCTAAAAAATATCAATTTCAAAGCGCTCGAATTTTTTTATTTTTCAATACTCATAAATGACTTAAAACTAAATCATAAATGGCTAAGAAATTCTGAAATTATTAATAATGTTAAATTAATGTTTTTTCTTTTATCAGTCATAAAAGAACGCTCAGAAAGAGGCTTCATTGGCAAAGAAAAACACTCTCATATATCTATGATTTCAGGAGGTCCAAGGGGTCTTTTATGAGTCTTTTCGGACTCCAATTGTACACTGGGTTATTTTGATAGAACTAGTTCCAACTTTCCTATTCTAAAGGCTTCATTAGTCTTATCGTAAAGTAAAAAAAACGTATATGTGATCAATTCAATGTGTTAAAATAATATAGAAATATATTTTTATCTTTTTTCTAAAATCGTAAAAAAGTTTTGTTGAAAATAGAAATTTTCTATTTTATTACTTGACATTTAATTCTATGCACAAGAAAAAGATAAAAAATATAATATTTTTATTTTATACTCTTTTTATTCATTATGAGAATGATACGTTACTTTTTTACGATACTTCCAAACTAATTTAGGCTTAAAAAAACTGTTACAGTCTTAAGATGCAAGAAGTTTTGTATGGTTTTTAAAAAGAAGAACTTACTATCGAACAGGTTCTCAAACTACATTAAGTCCTGGCCTGTAAACAGCTCACCATATTTTCATTGATTTTGTTGCGTGAAACAGTCTCTAAAACAACAGGTTGTCTAACTCCAAAGTAGAGTTGGTTTTGCTAGAACCAATTTTGAAACTAATTTCTACATCATTTCATTTTAGTTTCATACAGAAGGTTCCAAAATCGGTGTCATTGGAATTGGTTCTAGTAAAAGCAGTTCTAAAGCAGATGAGGTTGGGAACCGATTATGAAAAAAATTTCTGCGGTGTTAAGATGCAACAAAAGTTAGAGGAGAAGTTTTTATGGTTTTAGATAAGGAAAACTTACTATCACACGAATTCTTTCACTACGTCAAGTCCTGGTTTGTGAACTGCATACCACTTTTTAATCGATTATAAGACAACTTAATACTAAATTCACCCTTTTACCACAATATAAAATTTTGTCGTAGTAACGAAGCATAAAATCATTTGATCAAAGATAAAATTCATAGCGGTTTTGATTAACTTCAATGTTGGCCATTCAGAAGTTACTTTTTACTTCCACAAAACGACTAAGGGCCGATGTTTTAGTCAGAACTAAGTACGAATTTTATTTAAAATCTTACTTACGTCAGAAATTCTCAAACAACATTTCTAACTTAAGAAATATTTAAGACAAAAGTCGTACGTAGTTCTGACTATAAAACTGGCCTTAAGGCTCGATAACACAATTTTTCATATGAATAAAACTTAGTAATTACTTTGGGCTTAGGAATGGCTTTTAACTCCAAATTTACCAATTGGCTGGTAGAATAGCATGAAATGTAAACGAAAATTAAAAAAGTAAATTTCTAGTCTACAACCAAGCAGACTAGAAATTTAAGTGTTTAATTTTCGTTTACATTTCATGCTATTCTACCAGCCAATTGGTAAATTTGGAGTTAAAAGCCATTCCTAAGCCCAAAGTAATTACTTCGAAGTAATTGCTAAGTTTTATTCATATGACCCAATGTCTTGATAAAATTTAAACAACAACAAATGCATCAGTTAATGTCCTAGTTACTGTTAAGAGGACGTTCTGATAAGAGTACTTAAGTTAAATCGCTTTCAAAGATGAAATCATAATAGATTTCGAATAGTTTGTATGGTAGCCCGCTAGAATTACATCCACATTAAAAACTAAGACCAAAAAGCAACCCTATTTTCTCAAAAAGTCTGCAAGTCTGCACAGAAATGCAGAGAATGATGAATTTCTTCAAGCGCTACGATCAATTTTTCATTCTCGTTGATTTAGGCATTGGGAAAGGTATATGCTATACGTTTCCAAACTTTTCCACTTTGTCCTTGGAGGAGAAGTGCATTCGGAGAACATTCCTTTATAATCTATTCACATATATTTATATGAGGCTAAGGTCTTTGATTTTCTCAAAAGCTAGCAAGTCTGGAAAGAATTATATCCCCAGCATATCCAAGACTTCGAAGAATCTACTTCTGAGATGTCTAAATCGTCTCTTCCTTAGTCCTAAGTATCATCAGGGCAGACCGCCAATTCTGTAACTTTTTAATTCGGTAGTTAACCTGACAAGTTTTCATAGCAAACTGACAACTTAACTACCGAATTTTGTCGTTAAAAAGTTAGAGAATCCCACTACAGTTGCAGCATAGTATTCTCATCTGCATAACGCTAACATTTATTCCTTCCTAAGTAGACCCTACAACCTGCTGTGCACAATTAGGTTTCTTATAAGAATCCTTACTATCAGCTTGGTAAAATCTAAAAAATTGTTGTTTCCTTCGGAATGGCATTGGCCGTAGAGTTTGAGCCATCTTAACCACATAACTAACATCTAAAACCATAAAGCTTTCCAAGAAGATTCAATGATGCATGATGAAGATGGTACATCCCCTAGGCTGTAAATCATTCTTATCAACCACTGGATCATTCTTATCGTCACAGAACTTAGATTAATACCTGATTTAGTAATCCTAAATTCTATATTTAGTGTATGACACTAGATTTTTTCTTCGTATATAACCGAAAACTTTAACAAAAACCCTAAACAATGTCAAGAAAAAGTGAAGAAAAAAGTTAGTGTCATGTACCCTAAAATTTACATAGAAAAGTTTTATTATTATTGGGTTAAGGCTTTGTACTGGAAGTCAACAATATTCAACTTGTCCACAGAAATATCCAGAAATCATTTCCTTTATTTATTTCACACGCCCATATAAAGTATCAGATCTGGGATCCACCAAATTTCCTCTAGAAGTCCATAGCTCCGGCCAGAGAATTATCGATTTAGCAATCGATATTGTCGATTCAGCAATCGATATTGTGCCATCGATTCGAGTTCCACTACGATATATCAAAAAAATCATTTTCGAGGCGCCCAAAATTTCAATTTTTTGATTTTTTCTCAACTTTTATTTTTAAGGTATTTTTAGTAGGTAATAAAAATAAATCGGCTGCTTTAATTTTCTTTAAATATTACCTTTCCAAGGTGAAATTGTACGCTAAAAACGATGGCGATAGCAGTTTTTCAAAAAAAAATGTTTTTCTTTAGGTTTTGGACGAGGTTTTGTCGAAAAATTGATCCTTTATTACGCGTTAATTTTTAACCCTTCTTTGCATGATGATGGAAATATCCATCATAAAATTTATTGAAGAAAAAATGCACACAGCCACGTGATTTGTAATTTTTTTTGTTGCTAGCAGCAATTTACATTACTACTGTTTCAATTGGAGCACATCTGTCAAAATTTTAAAGTAAGCTTTAATATCAATTAGCAGGTTTAAACTTGTCACCCAATATATTACAGTGATTTTACTCACAAAAAAAGAAAAAGTCATGCAAAGAAGTGTTAAGGTTTTTTTAGTAGGTATGTTAAAAAAAATTCGCCGATTTCAAATTTTTTAAATATATCTTATCCAAGGTAAAATTGTACGTTAAAGGCGATGGTGATATAAGTTTTTCGAAAAAAAAAATCATTTTGAACGAGTTTTGGTCGAAAAATTGATTTTTGAATTGAAATTTGGGCGCCTCGAAAATGATGTGTCGTAGTGGAGCTTTTTTTTTCCTCATGCCAAAAGCTATCGAAAAATCGATGGTACAATATCGACAAATTTTTGTCCTTACAAATCGGCCCACCCTACTGTGGATATTCAGACCTTCGAAGAACCCAATGTTTTGTCTAGGAATTGAAAACTTAATTCAGGGAATTAAACGAAAAAAAATTTAATTCCTAGGGAATTAAACGAAAAAAATTGAATTCCTTAGGGAATTAAACGAAATAAATTTAATTCCTTGACTAAAAGTTGAATTAACTAGAATTGAATGAATTCCTTGACTAAAAGTTGAATTAACTAGAATTGAATGAATTCCTTGACCAAAAGTTGAATTAACTAGAATTGAATGAATTCCTTTACCAAAAGTTGAATTAACTAGAATTGAATGAATTCCTTGTTTAATGAATTCATAAAATTTTATGAAGGCATTAGAAAAAAATTAATGAATTCCTTTAATATAAATCGAATGAAAAAAAAGGAATTCATTCAATTCCTTAAGTTTGGTCAGGGAATTCATTCCCAAAATATAAATTCAGTTCAAAAAAAGGGAAGTAGGGAATTAATTCTTCGAATCTCTGATCTCTATTCGCTACGCTGAGAGAATTATCTGCACGTTATTAATGAATTTTAACATTAAATCAATGACGTTTTTCTGGAATCCTTCCATTGAAACTTTTCATTAAATTTTTCATAAAATTTTATGAAAACTTCCATTTCTTTTATTCAATATTTCATACGCCCAAGGAAAAAGTTTCGTTAAAAATTGTTTCATAAAAATTATGAAGTTTTTTCAGAAAGACGAAGAAAACTATATTAGTTTAGTGAAAAATTTCGTTAAAACTTGTTCAAGAAAATTCCCTTTGTTACCATATATACCACCATACAATCCCACTAAAGGAATCAAGACATCTGAATGTGTCCAGTTAATGAACGATTCAGAGTCAATTATGCACATTAAATCTTATTGACATGCTATCAATTGGGGATACAAAATATCATTTTTAACCCATATTCTCTTGAATTAAGAAACCATGTGAATTTTTTAATGAAAACTGGTAGGGCCCTATACCCAATTATGATTTTTCTGCATTTTTTATTATCTCATCACGTCCTCTAGCGGAGATATTTGCAACCAAAGTAGAAATGTTAACCCGCTGATATTCTTCAATGCATTCACTGCCTGTTTTTATAAAAAGAACCAGACGAATTCGTTAAAACATTTGTGTGAAAAACACAAATTTAAAAAGATTTTTCTTTAAAATTTTTCAGACGCATTTGTTCTACATAGAAGTCCAAACAAATTTATGCAAAAATTTTTACTGAAAAAGGTTTTTCTCAGACAAATTTGTTAACGAATTCTTCTGATTCTTTTTATAAAAACGCCCACTCAGATTTTATTTTTTTAATTTATTCTCTTAACCCATTTTTTACCAATGTCACATCTACTTTTAAGAGCCTACAACTTTGGATAGGAAGGCGATTTTACAATGGCGTAGAAAGAATGTCAGACTCTGAGGCCTTGAGTATACGATATTTAAAAAACTACAAGAATTTGACTTCCAAGGTTACCATATAATGATTTGAAAAAAAACTATTTTTGACTTTTTTTCAAAGCATTTTTTTCAAAAAATATTTAAAAATATAATCAAGAGGGGCGTAATAAGTAATATGAGGATTTCGATAAAGACATTGAAAAAAATATTTAAGGGGAGAAAAACCCTGCGTTTAGTATGGACTTTGGAAAATAAATTGACTGATCGTTTCAAGGGTTATTTGTAGTTGTAAAATTTTACGTATGTAGAAAATCCGTTTTTATTTGTAATATTAAAAATGCGCTATTTTTTGTCAACTGCCAAAGAGCATACAAATCTAAGCAATTAGTGCTACCAAACTACTATTTTTATAAAAAGTCTAAAAGTATCATTTTTTTAAAAAAAAACTTCTTAAAAATATTGAAAAAGAAATAATTTAAGTTTCTTGCAATTTTTTCAGAAATTTGTGTTATCAAAATATAAAAATTAATTTTTGTAAATATATTAACCATTTAAATGCATATACAGCGTCAAAGTCTCAAATTGAATTACTTATACCAGCACTAAAGGGAGCGATTTAGCCACAAAAATTACAAAAAATGCCTACAACAAAACCGGCCTATCCTTCTACCAAGTTTTGTCAAAAAATTCCGACGGAATCCATGCTTGTTACAAAATGGGTTAATAGATATTTTAATAATAAATTCTTTTATAGGACTGATAGTTTTGATTATGAAAAATATTCAGTTTTGTGCAAGTTCATTTCAAAATCGGATTCAGGAGAAAAAACTAATAAAAATGGTAAAACCTAGTAAGTAAACAAACAAACATATTAGAATTTATGTTGTATTTATTATTCTTTAAGCAATTTTGATTATTATCAGTTTCTATCCTATGTATATAAACTAATCATGTGCAAAAACCAGCTAATATTGGACTTAACCTGTTTAAGTGCAATATTTAAAAATATATATATGTATATTTTTTGAAAGTGGCATAAGTCTATCAAATACTTGAAAATTAATATTTTCACAATCACTTATATTTTTTTCTGTGAGAGCAGGCTCTATGCAAGTCGCTCACGTACCTACTGTTACGCGCTCTCTCACTGGCTCTGTCTGAGATTTCAAGAAGTTAAATTGCAGTTAGTTTTTCATTATAGTTTTTCTTATTATGCATATTTATTACAACAATTTTTAATATTTATTAAAATTTAATCATAAAACTTAACCTCCTTCTAATAAATATTTTTGAAATGTCGGCCAGAGCCAGTTAACAGACGAAAAGGCTCTTGCATCCTCTTGGGATTCTATGAAATTTCCCCTGATAAGAACTGTATTAAAAATTGCTGAAAATTTCCAATTGACAGTTAAAAAAAAACAAACTTATACCATTTTCAGAATAAACGCTTCATTTTACCTAACGAAATATTTAATTTCTAATCATAAGATTGTTGATAATTGCGAATGCAAACAAAACCAAATTATGTATAGAAAGTTTTCTTATCTGTTTTCGTACCTATATTTTAACTAACACTACACTAGATCAGATGTCTATAAAACTTTTCCAACAACCGTTTAGATAACATTATGAACCCTGAATTTTGTACTTAAAGCCCTTCGCTTGTACTCACCTACAAAATCACGATCACCCACAGCATGCATACTATTGGCAGTGACAGCAGCAAAACCTAAACGTTCCGCTAACCAAACACGATCAATTTGTAAAGGATTACCTGCCAAGGCGCCACTGCCTAAAGGTAAAACATTCGAACGATTACGTACATCACATAAACGTAGACAATCTTCGCGCAAAGCAAAAGCATGCGATAATAGCCAATGGGAAAATTGTACTGTTTGAGCTCTTTGCATATGAGTATAACCAGGCATTAGAACACCTAAGTGTTGTTGTGATTGCTGCATCATAGCTTCCATAACTTTACGCAGACTAGAACATGTCTCACGCACGGCTTTACGAAGCCACAATTTCATATCGGTAATAACTTGATCATTACGACTACGACCCGTATGTAAGCGTTGCCCAACTTCACCAATTAGTTCAGTTAAACGCCGTTCATTTACGGTATGAACATCTTCATCTGATGGTTGGAATTTAATTAAACCTTCAATCCAATCATAGCGCACCAATTCTAAGCCGGTTAATATATTAGAACATTCTTCGCTGGTTAAATAGCCTGCCTTTTTTAAGGCCTCCGCATAAGCTTTACTACCATCTATATCATCGGCAAACAGACGAGCATCTACGGGAAGACTACAATTGAGAGAGGCTAAGCTGTTATTTGTTTTACCGGCATTTTTGCCAAAACGTCCACCCCACAATTGTTGTGTCATTGATAAATATTCAATTTAAAATGTATGCCCTTTTTATTTATATTTATATTTTGTATTTGTAGGAACTATAGATTTAGAGGTCTTAACTTATTCAGATTGAAATCACAACTGTTAGAAATTTATTATCTTGCGTGTAGTTTCTAATTTGCTGTAAAATTATTTTAATTTTTTCTGTTATCATTAATTGTTATATTATTTTATTTTATTCACTACAGCTCATTCAAACTTTTAACGAAAAGGCAAAATGATGAGTTAAAATTATAGATAGAATTTCAGTAGCTCTTAAAAATAGAAAATATAAGCTACAGGTTTTATTTAGATATAAAATAAATCATTTATTGAGAACAAGTTTTGATTGCATTATAAATTATAAATTTTTAACCGCTTTTGCTCTGGATATGGATGCCAGATGTGTAATTTTTATATACAGTTACGAGCATAAAAATGCAACACTACGCTAAATCATCTAAGTATGCTTTGATTTCTTCTAATGGTTTTTTATTTGCACTTATCTTTTGTTATTATATTTGTTGATATGTAGTTTCATATCTTAAGTGGTTTGAGTTGCATTTATTTATGTGAATTAGTTTTACGAACTTTTTTATGAAGCTAGTGCCTATTTTGTGCGAGCAAAAAACAAATGCAACTTTTATGTACTCTACATTTAATCGATTTTATTTGTTAAAAAATTCAGCATATTAATTAGATTTGTATTATTTAGTGGAATAGCCATTATTTTTAATTACTCCTTTCATTCGTGAAAGCATATAATCCACGAGCGCAACCAATTTTGTGAAGGTATGCCTTGCTACAGCTTTTTGGCAACAATTTCGAAATCCCTTAAATTTGAACGCTTTGGAATATTGGAATATGCTTCAACAGCCATTTTTTCCTGCATGTGAGGAAGCATGTGCTCTTGTAGTAACCCTCTGTGTTTATTCTGTCCTCAATTTTGACTTCTGGTCCAATACTATCACGGGAGAATGCACCTCAAAATAAAAATTTAAACTAGTGTGTTATATTTAAGACAACGATTTCATACCCCGCATCATAAGGGATCCTCCGCCGTGTTTAACGCGTTGTTTCTAGTATCTATGAGAGTACCGAATTTTTGGTGGTCTGCGGATAAACTTCAATCCATCGAATCCAAATAAATTTGATTTTGTTTCGTCACTAAATAAAACCTTTGCCCAATGTTCTTTTGTTCAGTGCCTATGACGCTTTCCAAAATCGAGACTCTTCTTTGTATTCACTTTACTTATGAAGGGTTTCTTTTCTGGACGTCTTGCTAACAAGTTTGCTTCCTTTAAGCGTCTTTGTGCGGTATGAACACCAGCGGTTGCGCCTAAATGTTCTGAAGCATACTGCAGAACATCTACGGCGGTCTTATTGGGGTCGCTTTAACAATAGAGATCATATTTCTGTCCTGCCTTTTAATTGTTTTTCGGGGTCTTCCACTTCCTATTTTCCTATGAATATAACCGCGAGCCTAATGCCGAGCTGAAATTCGTGACACAGTGGACTTCTTTCCTTGAAACATAGTTTCGATTTCAAGTAAAGGTTTGCCTGCCCAAAGCGCTGTAATAATAGCAGCACGGCTATCACTTGATAGTTGTTTTTTTGTAAAGAATAAGCAATTTAGTTAATTTTGGTTAATTCAGTTCAAATTTCGTGGATAAATAAAATTTTTATACTTACCTGATAAATATAATTCTTTCGTTGCATTTTTTTTGCTCGCACAAAATAGGCACTAGTTTCAAAAAAAAATTCGTAAAAACTAATTCACATAAATAAATGCAAATCAAATTACTTAAAATATGAAACTACACATCAACGAATATAATAACAAAAGATAAGCGCAAATAAAAAACCATTAGAAGAAATTAAAGCATACTTAGATGATTTAGCGTAGTGTTGTAGTTTTTATGCTCGCAACTGTAGTAGTTAACAGAAATGTGGTCAATGTAGCTGTTATACTGAATTTAGACTAGGCAAAAACCAGCTGGTTTTTGTACAAAATAAATTACAAAAACCAAGTCATTTACACTGGTTATTTAGTTTTTCTTTGTCACATCACTTTTTTATTACACACTTTTCTTTGTTTTTTTATTATTAATGTAAAAAAATTATTTATACATTTAACAATTAATAACAACACACAATTTCAAACTAAAACAGAAATATTCTTAAAAAATTAAAAATATTTTTTTGACACTTGCTTTACTTTTATATTCGTTGTAAGGGTGTATCGAAAATTAATTATAAATGATACCGGGTGTATCAAAAATGCACATTTCAGATATTTTTACTTGGTTTTTGGCAAAAACCATGTAGGACCTGGTTTTCAGTTTGTATGAAAAGTGTATGGAAAAACTAAATTAATTTTGTAGTTTTCGGCTAAAAACCTAAAAATGGCCAAAAACTACTGGTTTTTGCCCAGTCTAAATACACTATTAGACAAAAGTTTAACGATTTTATTCTTTACAGCTTTATAAATTAACTTACAAAAAAGTGAACGGTATTTATAGTGGAGAAAACATAATTGACCCATTTTATTGAACTAATCTGAACCAACGGTACACAAATTTACCAAACCATAATATCCCAGGTGGAAAATTACGATCGTGAAAACGTTTTAAAAGCATTTTATAAGGTGGTACAAACGTTTTCAGAATATATCGATTTACAAGTTTAAAGCGTTTTGACAACGCCCCAAATGATAACCATGATTTACGGTGTGAGGGTGGTATTTTATAACGTTTTCAAAGCGTTGCAGGAAAAAAACTTAAAAATGCTTTTTCAACCGTCAAACTAGCGTATGTAGAACATTCTGGTTTACAATTTCAGAGCATTGTAAAAACGACCCAAATGATAACCATGATTTACGGTCTCAGGGTGGTATTTTATATCGTTGTCTAACCGTTCCAAAAACAAATTTCAAATTACTATCTCGACGGTCTATAAACGTTATTACAACATACCAATTTTAACGCTGTCAAATCGTTAGATAATAAACAAATGAAGTACTTTGCCATCGTTTTAAATACAAATATGGGAATCATTTTTATACCCTACACCACTATGTGGTCAGGGTATTATAAGTTTGTGCTGATGTTTGTAACACCAAAAAATATTGGTCGTAGACCCACCTTATAGTATACCGATCGGTTCAGAATTTTTTTTTATTTCGATTTAACGATGTCCGTCCGTCCGTCTGTCTGTCCATGCAATCTTGTGCGCACTCTACAGGTCGCAACTATTAAGATATTTTGATGAAATTTGGTACGCAGACCTATGTTGGCCCAAGGACGAACAAGTTTGATTTTGGTGAACATCGGTCCATGTTTAGACCTAGTGCCCATATAAGGGTCCTACCAAAATTATATTGTTTATACGCTGCAGGTCGTAAATATTAAGATATTTTGACGAAATTTGGAACACAGACCTATTTTAGCCCAATAACGCAGCCTATTGATTTTGGTGAACATCGGTCCATGTTTAGACCTAGTGCCCATATAAGGGTCCTACCAAAATTATACTGTTTATACGCTGCAGGTCGTAAATATTAAGATATTTTGATGAAATTTGGTACACAGACCTACATTGGCCCAATAACGCAGCCTATTGATTTTGGTGAACATCGGTCCATGTTTAGACCTAGTGCCCATATAAGGGTCCTACCAAAATTATAATGTTTATACGCTGCAGGTCGCAAATATTAAGATATTTTGATGAAATTTGGTACACATACCTATATTGGCCCAATAACGCAGCCTATTGATTTTGGTGAACATCGGTCTATGTTTAGACCTAGTGCCCATATAAGGGTCCTACCAAAATTTTACTTTTTATACGCTGCAGGTCGCAAATATTAAGATATTTTGATGAAATTTGGTACATAGACTTATGTTGGCCTAAGGACGAAGCCTATTGATTTTGGTGAACATCGGTCCATGTTTAGAACTAGTGCCTATATAAGGGTCCCCCCAAAATTTGCTTGGTTACAAACTGCAGGTCGCAAATATTAATATATTTTAATGAAATTTGGTGCGCTGACTCACATTATAGAAAATTTTGACATAAGCCCCATTTTAACCCATTCGAATTTCGGATCCAAACAATACACCAGACTGGTGTAGGGTATTGTATAGTCGGCATGCCCGACTTTAACCTTTTTACTCGTTTAAAACATTTTTATATATTAACATTTTCTAATAAATTATATTTTATTAAATTTGAATTAAAATTTATTGTAAAGTTATGAAAAATACACTTAAATTGATAAACTTAAACATAAAAAGTATTTTATTCAGGATTTTGAATTATTTAAAATATTACACAGAAAAAATGCTTGTACTGTTGGGTTATTCTCGACTAAAATTTTATCATATTAACAAACAAATCGGTTGTATGTAGAAACATTTGACTTTTGAAATTATATTGTAAAACAATATTTATACCAATTGAAAATGCGGAAACTGCATAGAAAATTAAACATTTCAAAATGATATTGAAAAAATTATCGATAAATTGTTAATTTTTTTTTTAATTCACTTCATCTCACCCTGACAACGTATTTCTACTCAGTAATGGAAATATTCTAGTAATTAAAGAAATTATTAGCATCAAACATTGTAAACACAATTGTGATAAATGGCCAAATTTATAATTAAACAACTGATGTTTTTAAGTATCCACTTTCATCAAATTAAATTGGATTGTATAAAGTAAAAAAAAATTTAATGAAAATTATGCTGATATTAGTATACAATTAGTGCAAGTTAAGTGTATTCTTACAAATTTTCATAATGAGACCATTGCTTTAACTCTTTTACATAAATAATGATTGCTATAACTCTTTTCACATAAATAATAAAAGGGACTCTGACATTGGAATGCACTTTTTCGAACATTTTGAAGGCGCTTTAAATCAATATTTTGGCAGTGTTTTTAAATAATCGGTTATATATTCTTTAAAAGTACTGCTAAAGTACTTTTTGCAAACATTAGAAAAACGCTTTAAAGCAATGTTTTAACAGTGTTTTTATTTCACAAACGGTTGTAAATTTTGTATGAAAAGCGCTCCTAAAATACTTTTTGTGAACGTTCGAAAAGCAATCCAAAATAATGTTTTTCAACGCTGTAAAAACGCTTTTTTTTGTACCATTGACAACAAACGCTTTCACAGCGCTTTGTTTTTTGTACCGTCTTCAATTTCCACCTGGGATGTTTCACTATTTTGCATTTTTCTTCTATACCTATTTTGGCACTTCTCTTTAAATATAAAATTTAATAGCATTTCTATTTACATTTTTAATTTTAAATCAAATACTTGAGCTATGAAGTACTATTTCAAAATTTTACATTGAACGAGAATAACATTAAAATATCTTGTGTACTTCACGTAATAGTAAAGATAAACAAATTTTAACTTATCTTTTCGGTTACTGATAGCGATTAATTATTAAGATAAATGAAAGATTTTATAAAGAGAGCTGTAGAAATTTAACTATAAATTGAATTTTTTTTTTCAAATATTTCAACTCATTTTTATTCGTAGGAATTCTCTTAAAATTGACCTTAATTTTAAGTAGTTTTAGAATAGCACCGAATAATTTAAGACAGTTTTTAGTTAAGATAGTTTTTAGATAATGTCAGTAAATTTTTTAGTTTTGTTTTTATTGTACTATAACGAATTGCAAATAATATGTGCGTTCCCGTACGTTACCGCGGGTACCCGCGGGAACCCAAAGCAGCCCAAACAACAACAATTTGCATGCAATTTTGAGTACGGGAACGCCTTTGGGCTAGTTTGTGTAACTTCGGTAAAGTACGGGAACAGACATAATGATGCAAAAAATATATGGTATTGATGATACGAATTGTCAAATTACGCCCTTTTTACATTATTATCAAATTTTGTATTAAGTTAAAAACTGCAATATGAGTTAATTTTTAATGCAATTGCAGTGTACACTTTTTTAATTGTAATTGCAGTTAATTTTACCGACATAAATCTCTTAGTTTGGATTTACACTTTTCCACATTTACAATAAAATTTATAAAATCCGGGTTATCGAGCCAAAAATATGAAAACCGCGATTTCTCTAAAACATGCCTTTCAAAAATATTTGTCCTGGACTTAACACCAGTAAGTATTGGAAAATATGTATTGGCACAGGAGGTTTTTAAGGCTGTTGTATAGTGTAATTAAAAAATAACAAACTAAAATTATTTCAAGTTGGGGCCCCTAATAACTGTTAAAGTTTAATTTTAATTTCATAGCCTGTATAGAGGGTTGCCGGTTCGATTCCCGTTCATGGCATACACAAAAAGTTTTTCATATAGAGACAATTTGATCAATTGACACATAAACTAACCGCTGACGAGTCTTGGGGTGCAAAAACCACCTAGTTTTTGTACAAAACTAGTTTTTGCTTGATTTTTTGTATGCGTTTTGACAAGTTAAAAACTACCAGGTAGTTTTTTCTCAGGTATAAATGTAGCATTAAATTTGTCGATAAAAATGTTTTCTTCTTCTTCCTGTAAATAAAAAAAATCTTAGGTTTATATTCGAGAAAATGTTTTGAATTCTATTACAGTTTAATAAAACAAATTAACATGCAAAACAGCAACAAAAATCCTTCAATTAGCCTCTAATAAGACAACCAGTTTTTTGTGAATAAGCATGTTAGTAATTAATTCTAATATTTATTTACTACCATTGTTCTATGCGACCTTTACAAACACTACTCAAAAACTTAACTAATCGTCAGCATATTATTGGTTTGACCCATACGCATTTTTTCATTTTTGTATGTAAAATGGCCAGTTACATCAAAGTCGATACTGTACCGGTGTTCTGTAACTATGTGAGAAGTTTCTCACATAAAAATTGCAACTCTGCCATATTTAAAACAAAGTGAGTATCATAATGTCAAACTTAGCCAGAGTTATGTAAAAAAAATATCGTGAAACGGGTTGCGGAATCAGAAAGAGGACATTTACATTATATGAAATCCTAGGAATCCTATATACCAGGGAAATAGTTACATAACCACATATCTGGTAATGCTTTTCTACACTGATTTTCTATTATTACATTTCTTATTACCTTTGTATGGCGATGTCGCACAAAATAATGAGTTATGCTTACACACCAGCATACGAAAAATCTTAAAATATGTCATTACCTATACGCTTACCAGTAATGACAAAAAGAATGAATCTAACAATTGATTTTCAAAAAATAAGTTTTTTTAAAAAAAAATATTTTTTTTGTGTAAAATTTGTTTTTTTTAATAAAATTTTCTAGTGCGGGAATTGAACCTGGGACTCCAGGTTGAAAATCGATAACTCTATCATCTGCGCTATATCGACATATAATGTTTGATAGATAAAAACATAATTGACCTGCTGCACACAAGTCAGCTTACTCGCCAACATACAAAAAATCAAAATATAAGTGGTTACATATATCCTTACCAATGTCAAAAAAATATGGAGCCTAAAAATAGACTTAAAAAAATTTTACAAATGACTTTTTGTTTGAACTAATGATAAAAAATAAGTCATTATCAGTAACTCATTATTATATGTTTTGAAATAATGCAGAAGATAAGCCGGCGTCATTACAGATAGTCCAAAAAATAATGATATGTCACTACCGTTTCTAAACTGGGTAATGAACAATAAAATTTAAACAAAAATCAAATAAAAAATTATCGTTAATTTAATTAATGGCAAAACAATGGAAACCTTTAAGGATTTATGCCGGTATTGATTTTAGCTTCATAAATGAAAGCAAAAGTGATGGAATATGTGTCAAATATTGGTCGTTATATTATAATTTATAATCTCTATGAATATCTGGCCACTTTTTTTAAGAAAAATTAGCATTATAATTCTATAAGTAAAACGCTCAATAACATTAAAGAATTTGCAAAAAAAAACATATTTTTTTTCCTGATTGAAAGTTCTTTGAATTTATCCATAATTAAAATAATTGTACTAAAATATTGTAAAAAAATGGAGTTAGAACTTTGAATTTGGGCAGTAGGTTTGATAAAAGGCTCAAAACTAAGAAATTTTAGAAAAAAATAGAAAATACTAGACCACAAATGAACAATTGAAGGAGTTAAGTTCGGCGTTGTCCACATATTGATGTGGGACGGCTTCTGTGACAAATCATGGGCATAATTTATATATCCTAAATGACATATTTAGTGGAAACTTTATTTATATTTGGAAGAAATCCAGTATCTCGACTGGGGATAGACTTTCCAGACGTACTATTTTCAGCATAACGCGGACTTTTTTTTAATGATTGTAATACATAACTCCTAAGGAAGTACCCAAAAGTACTTTTTTAGCATCTGTACTTCTTTTTATACTTTTTTTTTAATTTAAATAAGGGAAAAGGTTTTTTTATTCGATAACACTATTTTTTTTTAATTATTATTATTCCTTTAATTACAATTCAAAATATTTGTGTCTCGCGCCAAGATTTGCTTTTTGAGACGAGTTGGCAATAAAAAGAACGTATATTTTTCATTAATATTTATATTTATACAATTCACAAATTCTTTTTTAAATATCTGCTCTTGCAATACATCCTATGTTTATAATACTGACACATTAAACAATATGGCAAAAAATTGAAATCCGTCGGGTAGTTTTCGAGATATTTTGATTTTTATTAAAGCCGTTTTTTCATTTGGAAATGTTTTTGAAATCAACATATTTAACCTTCAGTTGGCCATAACGTCATACGAAATCAAAAAAGTCGTAAGTTACAAAAAGTTCAAAATCAACTTTTTAATTGATTATGATGCACCGTATCAAAATACACATTCCTGCAAAATTTTACACTCCTACGACTAAATACGACGATTTTATTAACAAAATTCTAAAGAGTCCTACGTACAAGCGCAAATTTTTTGAAAGTTTTTTGCTTTTCCCGTAAAATTTTCTAAATGTAATTTACGCCTTTTTTGATTTCATATGACGATAATGTCTTAATGTTCAAGGAAGTTTCCAAAATTTTGTAAGAAATCTGAAACTCAAATTTTTTGTTTAAACCTTTTTTTTGTTTAAACAATTAATGGATTTCGATGCTTTATATTAATATATAAACTATACACCCCAATGAACTATATTTATCTTGTGTCGTAACAAAACAACTCGGAATTAATTCCACTCAGTATATGGTCCTTTGTGAATTAATTCATTGAATTTTTAATTTAGAAATCAAAAATTGAATTAAGGAACTAATTCTTCAAAGATCTGGTGTCATACAGTCCGCCTATCCGAATTTAACTTTTTTGCTCGTTAAAAATTATGATTATTCGAAAACTCGTTGTTGATATATTAATCTGGCATCTCCGTTGAAACCCGTTCTTATATATTTTTGTTTAATTCCAATCAAATTTTGTTTTTCAATAAAATAATTTAATTATTGTTCTTAATTTAAAATTAACAAGCCTCTGGTATTAAGTTAAAGCAGTTCAGCGTGAACAAGTTTTTAACATATTAACATATTCAATAACTCATTAATGCTATGCCTCCTCTAATAAGAGCTTATTCAGTTCACAACATAAACGATGTAAGGGCAAACCCATAACACAATAAAAATCACCTTCTATGCGGGAGATTAAAGCTCCTCCGGGACCATTGATGCCGTAAGCACCAGCTTTATCCCTAAACAAATATTACAGTGCACTCAATAGTATCAGTTAATCTAATGCAATATTACTTACATAGGGTCTCCAGAATCTATATAATCTTGAATTTGTATTGAAGATAATTGACCAAAATAAACGTCAGCCATATCGGTAAAGGAACGCACACCTTTAGAATGTTTTAAAACAACACCAGTGAAAACACGATTGCAATTACCAGAAAGACTGTAAATAAAAAAAAAATGAATTCACCTTACAGCAGATACCATTTAATTTACAAACTTTGTTAACATTTTAACAGCTTCTTCGGGACTTTTAGGTTTTCCGTATATTTCTGAACCCATGGTCACCATAGTATCAGCTGCTATGACTAAAAGATCTTCGCTTTTGTCTGCCGTCGTCTTAAGGCGATTGTAAACTTCTTCCGCTTTTCCCAATGCTGTGGCTTCTATAAATTTTGAAAAATCTTTAAAATCACTTGGAATCAGATTCTCCTCAAACGTTGAGGGACATAACTCTGCATTCAGACCCTAAAGAATGAGCAATTGTTAGTTTTTATGAAAAATAATAAAGTCACTCCCACTTACTAATAATTTCACCAATTCTTGTCGCCGTGGAGAACCACTCGCCAAAATTATACGTTTGGTGGGTAGTATATGTTTTACAGGTGCCAACATTTTTAATAATTATAGTTTATAATTTCCTTTTTTGTGGACTTTTAAATTTACAAGTAAATTTTGTAAAATTCGTATATTGCAGTTTATTATTTGAACGTCATAATGAAGTTGATAAAATGAACAAAAACAACGTGCAAGAACAGCTGTTTACAAGGTGTGTTTTTTAAACAAAGCAACATATCGAAACGACGAATTTTGGAGAATAATCACAACCGAGTCGACAATGAGCATTATCTTTCGGCGATTTGTCGTCGTAAAGCGGCCCATACATTAAGGAACATTGAGTAGGGAACAAAAAATTTTGGAAACACGAATTGCACGATGTCAACACGCAACACACACTCACACATTCATAAAAAAAATGGGCATTTTTTCACGAATGTTCCTTAATGTATGGGCCGCTTTATAGGATATTCTGACGTTCAAGAAAGCAAAATAAGTTGAAATTTTTTTAAAAATAATTTGAAAGCAAACTGCATATCACAGGTTAATACACAAATATGTTACCAATGACAGGTGCCAAAAATGTATTCTCGAATCGTATGGTTTTGTTTACATGGAAGTCATGTCAAGAGGGAGATAACAAAATATCCATACCTTTTGTATTGCGCATTTTCTGTATATATCTGTCTCTTTTTAGATCTTTTGTGTTTTTCTTAAATTTTTGCTTTTCACTTTGCTCATTTTCTGTCGGCCATATTGCCCAAATCAGCTGATTCCTAAGTTCAATTTTTCAATTCTGAATTAAAAATTCCACGAATTAATTCACTAAGCACCATATATTGAATGGAATTAATTCATATTTGTTTTCGTTCGATTTATTTTGTTACGAATTAATTCAATTGCTATAGTTCTTTTTATTTTTTTACTATAGACCAACACTCAGGGGATGCCCCCTACTAATGCAATGCATTGTGTTGATATCAGGAAAATAGGTTATGGGAAGGAGGAAAGAGGGAGTAGTGTTTGTGAACGTTTGACTTGAATTTCCCTAAATTGTAAGTATCAGGAAAGACATCTGCGGGGAGTTTATTCCACATACGGGCGGTTCGACTAATGAACGAATTCTCTCTATAATGCGTTGTGCGACTAACTGGACAATCAACCACAACCGGATGGGATCTACTGTACAAGCGCGTGTTACGGCCAAAAACACGGGGCATCGGGATAAGTGCACTTATCTCAGCAGAACATCTCCCATGGTAGTAACGATAGAACAGTGTTACACAAGCCACATTCCGACGATGCTCCAACGAGTCAATAGAGCTGGATACCCTACTGTCATTAATGAGCGCCGACGCCCTCCTTTATACACGGTCCAAAAGCTCCAAAATAGACTTTGAAGCCCCTGCCCATATATGGGAGTTGTATTCCATCTTCGGCCGGATATAGGTGGTATAAATAGAAAGGAGATCAGAAGAAGTGAAGTAGTTCTTACACCGGTTAAGAAAGCAAATGAATTAATTCACTGGTGAACGCGTTCAATTTTATAAATCGAACGGGAAAAAAGTGAATTATTTCTTTACTGAATTAATTCACCACTGAATTTGTTCAATTTCATTTTCGTTCTGTGTATAAAAATAAATAAAATTACGTTCAGTGAATGAAAAAAAAAATACATTCACTGAATTGAAAAACAAAAATATGATCACTGAATTCAAAGCCCGTTTTTGCCGTTCAGTGGAAGAAAACATTCTTTTACAAATAAAATTTGTAACTAAGCAATTTTATAGCGTTTGCTAGTAAAAATAAACAAATTATATATTAAGTGTTAGAGAAACCCGATGCAGTTTATCAACCTACATGATTAAAAAAAAAACCTTTTACTATTAAAAATTAAAACTTTACAGATATAGATGAATTTGGAAAAGAATATAACTATTAATTTTTGAAACTTGTGCTTCCCCGTAAAATGTATATGGTTGACTATGACGTATTTGATTTATACGTTTTTACAAAACTAAGAACTCTACAAAAAATTAAAATATGTTGTTGCGTCTCATTTAAGTTCAGTGAACGTGTGGTGTAACGACGTACGTAACGTAACGATTTCATTTGTATTTACCAACACTATCATTTTTGTGTACTTAAGTTTTTACGTTATACAACACAGTCAATTGTCGTGCTAGTTTGTTCTCGAACATACGCTTTGTGTTCGAGTTAAGTAAAAGTAAAGCTAAAGTTTTTTGTAATTAGAATAAGTTAATAAGTCTTAATAAAATTAATTTAAATTAAACAACTCGCTACAAATTGGTGACCCCGACGAGATTCTGGCCGGACCACGCCATTCCGGCCGGACCATGCTACAAACGTAATTTTTATTTTTCAATTCAGTGAATGTATCTTTTTTTAATTCAGTCAACGTATTTTTTTCAATTCAGTGAACGTAATTTTTTTTAATTCAGTGAACGTATTTTGGTTTTTTTTAATTCACTGAACGTAATGAAAATTAAATTGAACGAATTCAGTGGTGAATTAATTCAGTAAGGAATTAATTCACTTTTCAATTTTATAAATCGGACGGAATATTTATAAAATTGAACGCGTTCACCAGTGAATCAATTCAATTGATTTAATAAAAAGAACTATTGCAATTGAATTAATTCTTTGAATTTGTTGTTTGATGAACGCCTTCAGTTGAGCGAATTCATTGAATTACTCAAGAAAAGGAATTCATTCAATTCTAGAGAAAATTGAATTCGATTGGTAGTGAATTCATTCAAAAAGGAATTAATTCTTCAAAGCTCTGCTTCAAACAAACAAATAAGAGCCGAAACTAGCCGCTCATTTCGGCGATAAATCGACTTTACGGCACTTGACTTGTATCTCTACATATTTGAGTTTTTGCTGCGAGCAGAGATACAAGTCGATAGAAAATTGTCGGCGGCTAAACATAATGTTATCGGCGGCGGCTCAGAGTTCAGGGAACTTCAAAATTCAGTCTTTTTATTTTTACGCTTACAACTTTCAGATTTGCTAATGAATTTGATATTTTCACTTAAAAAACTTCATATCAAGCTTCAAATTTTGTTCAACCATTCCGAAAATATTTGAAAACTAATCAAAATTTAAAATCAAATTAACAATGCAGTTAATATTGTTAACATTATTAAAATTCAAATAGCTTTATTTGCAAAGATGACTTGAAAGATTTTTAACGGCGGATCGAATTTGAGGAAAACTACTCTAAAATTTTCTAATTTACGATACGAATTTCGAATTGGAATCCAGTGAAATTGAAATCTAATAAACTTTATAAATTCAATACTATCGCGTGTAAATGTGCTTGTATCCCTCATAATATAAATGAGTTTTGTGCTCCAACATTAAATAACATGTTGTTTAGAACAATTTTTATTTTGGCTATTTTTTTAAGGTTTGTTTACAAAAGAAAATGTTGTCCGAAGGAAATCCTATTTAGCTTTAAAATTTTGTAATGTAAACGATATGAATTTTGAATTGAAATCGAGTTAAAATCAAATCTAGTGAAAATTTAAAATTCAAAATGCAAATTTTTGAAATAAAATAAATAACACGGAATTCAAGTTTTTTTTAAAGAGATCGCTATTCAAAAGTTTTATAAAGTACATCTTTAATTCATTAATTATAAAAAAAATTGTGTCGAAAATGTGACTTCCTAGTACTTTATATAAAATAAAATCGGTGATTTTTTATATTGCTTTGCCAGTTCATTCCAAAAGTGATATTTTTTTATTTGGAATTAATTTTATTACAAAACAACAAATAAAAAAGTTAAATACACAAAAAAGAAAAAAAAACTTAAAAAATAAAAAAGTACTGCGAAGATGCCAAATGTGTTGTATCATTTCCGTTATCATTTCGACACCCTCACAGTACCGCAAAAGCAGAAAATACGGTGTTGCGCCAGTACCTCATTTTTTGTGCCGTTGGCAATTTCTGACTTTTCAGTTAAAACTTAGCCAGCAGTTAAATTAAAATTTTTTATGAGAAACATCAAAAAATGTGTCAGTTAAAGTCCCAGTTAGTAGCTAAATGGACAATCATTAATCGAGCCTAAGTTTTTAATAAATAAAAGGCATTTTGGAAGTCATTTAAAATAGGTTTATAGGAAGTAAGAAATCAGCATATATAGCCACTTTCTATGCAGTGAAAGTGCATTCGCTTTTTTTTTTTGCTGGGTAACGGATATATATAGGGATAATATATACGGAAAAATATAACCATTTTTGTTATTTAAATAAAATTTAACTAATAATAACCTGCACACACAAAAAATATCTTTCTAAATTATCTAATTACGGTGGGTATCATACTGTAGGTTTAACTTTAACTTAACTAAAAACAAAATAAAATGTCAAAAAAATGTACACAAAACAACAACAAATTTTTGGGTTAACTATTAACCTAAATTTAAACCTGCAGTATGAAACCCACCGTTAAAGATTTGTTTAAAACTAAATTTTCTTTTAAGCAAATATTGAATTGAATCAGTTAAATATTTGAATTTTTTGAATTAATCGTACAAAATTTTAATTAATAATAAGTTGCTTAAGCATTTGACAGACTTTTCGTTGATTTTTGACAGCATAACCATAATATATTTAGCCCTTAATAAAACGCGGCGGCTGAAGGATTTCGGCATAAAACATTTTCTGACGTTCACGTTAAGAAAGCAAAATAAGTTAAAATTTTCTTTACCTAGTGTCTTCAAATTCAAAGAAATGTGCAAAGAAATTTGAAAATAACACACAAAACAACAACAACGAAAATAATTTTGTTGTTGCTTTGTGTGGTAAGCACCGTAAGTTGTTTGAGTTTCACGTGAAAAAACTGTTACACTACATATATAAAAAAATATTTTTCTCGATATCAGTTCCACGTGAAAAGTGTGTAGATTTTGTTTTCACGCAAATTTAATATACAAGACTATTATTTTTCTGTTAAAAAAGTGACATTTTGTGTATATTGTGATTGTGTCTTTGTTATAAAATTAAAAAATTGTTCATTTTTATAATTTCAATTGCACTTTGAAGCCTTTAAAATTCGAGTAAAAATTTTCCCCGTGAATAACAACTTACAATGCTTTATTATCAAATTTCTTTGCACATTTCATTGCATTTGAAGACACTAGGTTAGAAGCAAAAATAAGCTTTTAAATAAAATTCAAACTGATAATTGGGAAATTAAAAAAGTATCGGGTTAGCTGCTACTACAAGCTAACAAATATAAGCCAAATCTAGCCGTTGATTTCGGCGGCGGCAATAGTCCCAAAAAAAAGACGGCGGCGACGTAACGTTTTTGCGTCACTCGACTTGTATCTCTAGCTGCGAGTAGTTAATTAACGTTATTCTCCTGATAGAGTGTGTACTTGGCGCATTTGTAATTGCAAAGTAATTGAAAATAAATTGTAATAATTGCGATAAAAAGTTGTAGTTAAATAAAAATATTTTTCCGAAACTACAAAGTGATTTTTAAATTTTTTCAAAGAAAAACCCTACTTTGTAGATAAAAGTGAGGTTATAATTAACAAAACGAAGAAAGAGGAAGTGGAAAAAGAAAGCTGCAGGCAGAAATTTTGGTTGCCTTTGAGATTCAAGTAATTTCGACCAAAAATTTACAAAAATCAAGTGCTTTTCTTTAAAGAAACATTAAAAAAACTTAAAATACTATAGTTTTCAACTTTATTACATTGTTCAAATTATTTCTTTAATAGAGTTTTTCCAAGTGTATTAAATAATTTTTGAACTATATTGTGAAATTAATTTTTTGGATTGAACGATTTTCACAACGCCCAACTTTTTTTAGTCTCAAATGTGCATGGCTATTTTGGTAAGTGCAGTTTTTTGTAGTTGTAATTTTTTTCTGTTTCGATAGTTATTTCATTATGTTTAATATTTTATTTACTTATACCATAACCTCATTCTTTTTGGCTTAAATTTTATATATGTAAATATTTTCTATTTTAGCTTTTTCTGTCGAATTTTCCAAAAATAAATTGCAATATTTCAAATGGAATTTCATTTTTTTCGTTTTTTTTGTTCTCTCTGTTTTAGAACTTTCTTATTTTATCATCCATTATTTTTCTGTGATCAGAGATACAAGTTGACACAAAATTGTTTACGGCGCCGGTTAAGTAAAGGCTGAGTTACCCAACCATAAACGTATCTGTAACGAATCAGCTGTTCCGATACCACAAGAAGAAATTAGGGTTCTATAAGTCGACTTTCGACTAATCGATTAATCGACTTTTTGCGAAAATTTTCGAATTTTTGAAAGTCGACTTTCTTGTGATGCAAAAGTCGAAAAGTCGACTTTTGCTTTCGACTTTTTTACTTATTACCATATGGCTAAGAAGTAAATTTTGTTTTTGCTGATAACTCAATAGAAAAAATTAAGCAAGTGTTGCTAGTCTATTGGAAAAAAAAAAAAACAGTGAAATATGACATAAAAAACTCTAAATTGTCTACGACACAGTGGTTTTAAACTGAGAGAAGTGGTAATACATACACAACTTCTAAACTAATCGTCCGATTTCGACAAAGTTTATAGAATACTGTAGAGTAGGAATAAGGCTTTTGGTCAACCTGTTTTATTAATAGGGCATTTATTTAACACCAGCGTGCAAAGTAGACCACCTCGAGTGATAACAAGCTTTCGGAACCCTTGGCTTCTTAAATTGTCGGTCGATTTCAATGAATTTAGACTTTTTGAATTATACTTAGGGCAAGTAACTTTTTTCCAATGTAACCATGGTTAAACGTTAACCCCAGATATTTTCATATAAATTTGAGATTCAAAACTATGGTTAAGCACTAAATTCAGTTTATTTTGGGATAAGTTAGCAGGTCTTAATTAACAATTTTTCAACAAAACTTTTCGTTAATTTCAACAGGATAGAATATTATTGGCATTTAACTAAGTTTAACTTTTAACAAAAAATTTATAGAAATAACAGTTTTTTCATTGTGTTTTGTCGACTATTGAGATAATTGTTTTGCTAATATGAGAAGGGTAGTTTTATCTAACTAAAATTTACTAAACAGATTCGGCAGTTTTTTTCTGCAGGGCCATTTTTATCCATATTATCTGCTATTTGCACAGATTTATTTCTATCAGTGTATTAGTATTACTGGAGTAAGTCATAAAATCAAAGTGAAATTTAAACAAAATCTAAGACTTGACTTTGATTTCACCTAAATTTTTGTAGCGCTTATTGGGTAAAGCTTAAAGCATAACTTGTCAGAATAGGTATCTGCCGATAGCACTGATGATCATAATGAAAACAAAGGAACCAAAAAATTAAAAGGCTATAGCCCCCCTAGAAAACCTACGCCGGTGTATGCAATCTACGCTCAGCATTTGTTGAAAGCGAGAAAATTTTTGAACTTAATTTTAAGTTTTCAAAGGTGCGTAAAATATAGCTCCCCAATTTTTTTAGACAGAGAAATTATTGTAAATACTTGATTACAATTAATCCATCCTTTTAACCTTCATCGTTTAAACATGCTTTTTTTGTCAGTTAAAATATTAATAGGACAGTTTAAAATACCAAGGTGATGCTCAAAAAACTAAAAGAACACTGTCTATAGAAGGGGCTCCAAAGCCCAAAAATGCAGTTTTGTGCATCAAGTGGGGTTTTTTATTAAAAAAAACTGGTATGTTGCCATATGGCTACATTATGCATTCAAATGTATAAGAATAAGGGGGTAATTTTCTAAAACACTTCGGTTAAGTGTTGCGTTATTTCTATAGAAATTGTTTTTGTTACAAAAACAATTTACATTGAAAGTTCCCTTCACTTCACCCAAGTGTTTTACGAAATTAGGTAGTTAAATAAGCCTTAATGTATATAAGTTTTGTGCTACATTTTATATTTAAAACCACTGTGCGATAATAAAAAACAAGGAAAAATTTTATTTTATATGCATAAAAGTCGAATTTATGCTCATTATCAACAAGGTGCAATTCTACGTTTCGAATCTAGTTATCTGACCCCCAAATAAGCTTAAAAAAATATGATTTTTTGCTATTTAAAAATTTTCATATAAAAAGTCGATTAATCGACTTTTACCTATAAAAAGTCGGAAAGTCGAAAAGTCGACTTTTCAAAATTTGATAAAAGTCAAAAAGTCGATTAATCGACTTTTACCTGTAAAAAGTCGGAAAGTCGAAAAGTCGACTTTTCAAAATTTAAAAAAAGTCAAAAAGTCGAAAAGTCGACTTTTTGTTGCAACTATATAACCTTAGAAGAAATGTATACGAATGGTTACTAACACGTAAATGTAAACGAACTTGCCGGATCATTCTGTTGAAATCAGAATTTTCTATCCGGCACCGAAACAGCTGAATGATTTTAGTCGGAAAAAATATGAAATGAATAAAGAAAATTGATTCAAAGAACAAATAAGGAATAAAAATTAACAAATAAATGGAAAAATTTAGAATAAAATATAAAACCACATGAAATAGATGCTAAATAGTAATGTCGTTTACGATAATCTATAAGTGTACTTTTTAGCTACGGCACGGTACAGTTACATCACATATACGTTTACGTTCCCATAATCCGCCCTTAAGTGTACTTTTTAGCTACGGCACGGTACAGTTACATCACATTTACGTTTACGGTCCCATAATCCGCCCTTAAGCAACAATTAAGGCTATGTTACCCAACCGTAAATGTATCTGTAACGAATCAGCTGTTTCGATACCACAAGAAGAAATGTATACGAATGGTTACTAACACGTAAATGTATACGAACTTGCCGGATCATTCTGTTGAAATCAGAATTTTCTATCCGGCATCGAAACAGCTGAATGATTTTAGTCGGAAAAAATATGAAATGAATAAAGAAAATTGATTCAAACAACAAATAATGAATAAAAATTAACAAATAAATGGAAAATTTTAGAATAAAATATAAAACCACATGAAATAGATGCTAAATAGTAATGTCGTTTACGATAATCTATAAAGGCTGAGTTACCCAACCGTAAACGTATCTGTAACGAATCAGCTGTTTCGATACCACAAGAAGAAATGTATACGAATGGTTACTAACACGTAAATGTAAACGAACTTGCCGGATCATTCTGTTGAAATCAGAATTTTCTATCCGGCATCGAAACAGCTGACTGATTTTAGTCGGAAAAAATATGAAATGAATAAAGAAAAATGATTCAAACAACAAATAAGGAATAAAAATTAACAAATAAATGGAAAAATTTAGAATAAAATATAAAACCACATGAAATAGATGCTAAATAGTAATGTCGTTTACGATAATCTATAAGTGTACTTTTTAGCTACGGCACGGTACAGTTACATCACATATACGTTTACGGTCCCATAATCCGCCCTTAAGTGTACTTTTTAGCTACGGCACGGTACAGTTACATCACATTTACGTTTACGGTCCCATAATCCGCCCTTTAATCGGCGGCTGCTTAAATTCTATTGCACCCAATGTATTTATTAGTTTTACACAGAGCTTTGAAGAATTAATTCCTTAATTCAATTTTTCAATTCTGAATTAAAAAATCGATGAATTAATTCACTAAGCACCATATATTGAATTAATGCTTAAAAAAAGCCTGCTACCATTTGTAAGATTTAATAGTGAGCGCTTATTTGCAGTTGCTGATGCCTTTTGTAGTCTAAAATTTTCGTTATTTCTTAGTAGATACGGTTGAGCCTCTCTGACGTATACTATTTGTTCCGTTAAATATTCTGGTGATTTTCCTATTTTAATTTTTTGTATGAAGTTTATTGTGTTTAGTTGGAGCATTTCAGTGTTCCCAGCATAAAATAAATATATGTATACCGATTGCATTTGTTTTCTTAGTTCTTTTGCCGATTTTACAAAGCCGAAATACCTACTTCATTTGTTCTACCTTTTCAATTATTTCATTATTAATTTTAAAAAATATGTTGCATTTAGTGTTTATTTCCATTATTTTTATTTTATTTTCGTTTAATTTAAGTTTATTCATTTTTAGGCAATTATTAACATTTTGTATGCCCTGATTTAGTTTGTCATAACGCTGATTATATAAATCTCCTTCAGTAAAATTAATGTCCACTATGTTAGGCATATCGTTTATATATAAAATAATGATCTCACACAACAAAACCATTATTTTGACCGGATCTAGCCAGTTGTCATTATGCAAAGGACACGACTGGCTGGTACAAAAACAACGTACCAAAAGAAAACAATCCACCTAATTGTTCCAAATTGCGAACAATAGAAGAATATTGAACAAAAGGTAATTGGTATTAGGAACTTTAAACTGAGTGTTTAACAGTCTCAACTACAGAAGAGTTCAGAACTAAGTGGAATTCGGCTGCCAGAAAGTGGATGAAAATCTTGTGCAAACACTAACGAGGCGAATTCGAAAAAAAGTGCAATGTTTTGCATACTTCTGATTAATTTTTTCCATTTTTATAATTATGTACTATACAAAGATATATTTATATCCCAGCAAATATGGCAATACGAAGATGATTCCCCAATCGTATTGCCTGCTAACCACCCAGAAGATAAATACATACTTTTTTATCGTTTATTATTTTTATTAAAAACTTACGGTGGGTCTCATACTTTAGGTTTAAACTTTAGTTAATAGTTAACCCTAAAAATTGTTGTTGTTTTGTGTAAATTTTTTTGTAATTTTCTTTTGTTTATAGTTAAGTTAAAGTTAAACTTACAGTATGAGACCCACCGTTAGTAGCTACATGAAAATCGAACTTACATTCAAAAGCAATTATTTGTATTTTTCTCTTCATTATAATTCCAGTCTTTGGTCGGGTTCGTTGCACTATATTTTGGGATGCTATTTTCTAAAACGAAACAAAATAATTTTTATTTGATTTTATTTTAAATGGATGCCATATAATTTAATTTACCTTCGCTTAAAATAAATAATTTAATAAATTTTTGCGACGTCCAATTGATTAAATGCGGGTGATTTTCATTTCGTTTAGTTTTGTTTAAAATTTTTTCCAAATGACATAAATTTTTCAAACAATTTATTTGTTTTTCTTCCAAGAGATATTAAAATGTTTTCTTCGCAATACATTTTTTCCAATGCCGTCGAAATATCTTCCAAGTGATTAAAAGAAGACATGTTCAAAATACTGCTTTGATAAATTTTTTATGGCGATAAAAAGAAGATATTGGCGTAATATCTTCTTGGCGACATATCTTCCAAATGCTTATTGGGATAATAAAAAATAAAAAAGAAATTCAAAAGCTTTCTTGCATAATCTTCTATTAAAAAAACAAAGTGGTCCGACTTTGGTTATTTCAACTTTTAATAGAAATCACATTAAGCTGGCAAAAGGATTTACCATCATAGTAAAAATAAACACTAGCCAAATGAATATTATTTGTAAAAGCTGAATAATATGATTTTTTAGTTATGCTAAAAATATTTACTTTGCTGGCAAAATTAATCTCTGACTCCAATTTTTGATAGCTGAATTACATGTTTTATATAATTCTTACTGTTATATGTTATTCAGTTAATAAAATCGCACTAAACTGGCAAAGTAACAATATAGCTAATAAAATCTATATTAACTGAATAATTTCCTATTGGAAAAAATTTCTCAAATTTATAAGTGATTAACAAAATTATTAACGGATTTTAAAGGAATCTAAAAATTTTTTTAAAGATTTTGGGAGTTTCCCAAAGAAGATTCTGCTAATATACAAAATTTTCTTTTTTGTTAAATTTTCTAAAAGATAATTTTTTATACAACTAACTTTAAGAAAATTAAATTAAAAACAGATTTACACTTGTGCTCACGAAATTAAGTCAATACAAGTTTTTTTTTAATTTTATTGTTGTTGCCTTTATTTTTAAAGATCAAAATAGTGGCTAAATTCGCCACGAAAGGCAAGGAGATGGTTCAGAAAATTATACAGAATTTTAACGTAATGTTTGTTTTTTCATCTTGTCACTTGTTTTAAGTGGGCGTGGCTTTTAACGAAAAATTAGCGATATCAACCTTTTATCAAATTACATAGTAAAATTTAGGCAGTACTGATCGGTTCTGTACAAACTGTATAGTTTTGGAAATCTTATAACATTTCCGTAAGTCTTTCATTATTCTTATCTACAAATAGTCACCAGACTTAAAATTGCAGCACTTTAAACATGACCAAGTTTTTCTTTGTTTTTAGCGATTTTAAAAGAAAGTTAACAACACTGAAATTTTAACATGAAATCAGTGTTGCCAGGTTAATTGGGCACAAAATCGTCAAATATTTTTGAGAAAATCGTCAAAATCGTCATTGCGTTTTAAAATATCGTCAAAATATTGTTAAAAATCGTCAAAACTTTAATAATCAAATATTTTTATTATTATAACCCTAAAATCATAATATAAAATTTAAAAAATCACCCGGTTTTCGGTCTCAGCTGTAATTTAAGAAAAATTCTAAAACTAGTTTTTTATTTGATTGGTTGAAGTGAAGCAAACTTTCAATGTAAATTGATTTTGTAACAAAAATTCCTATAGAAATAACGCAACATTTCACCGAAGTGTTTTAGAAAATAATCCTTTAATACTCGTATCTCCAAATTTCAAACAATTTGATGTATGTATTGAAAATTTACCAAATTAATTGTTCGAAAGAAAAAGTTCACTTAAAAAAAAATTTCGTATCGAAAAAACTTTAGATTTTAATGTACTTAGTCTAGAGATATTTCACAGGTACATGAAAAAAGAGTCCGATAAGAGATATAGATCCCTTCGAAAAGCACGTTACATTTATTAGAAGAGATTTAGGAAAAAAATATTTTAAATAAAAATAGTTACCAGATTCTGTGTTAGTTTCCTACAAAACACCATCAGATTCTAAAATGACTACCTTAAATAAAAATTTTATGATAAATATTTATAAATTACCTGAATAAATTTTCAGATTTAGATAATGGAAAACTAACGTATTTTTGAACAATTGTTGTTATATTTCCTTTTGAACAAAAATCGTCATTTTGAAGAGAAAAATCGTCAAATCGTCATTTGGCTATTTTTGATAGTAAAAATCGTCAAAATGACGATAAATCGTCAAAACTGGCAACATTGCATGAAATGCTTTTTACTATAAAGCTGCCTACACACTAGGGAACATGGTTGAGGGAACAAAAAATATCAAAAAATTTTGTAAACACGAAACGCACGCTCTCAACACGCACACACACACAAAAGCACTCACACATTCACAAAAAATGCTCTCTTTTTTTAAGTATGTTCCCTAGTGTGTAGGCAGCTTAACGTAAAAAAAATCTTGACTGATTTGTTATATTGTGGTAAGAAAAGCATAAAACTATTCACTTTAGAGATGAGCGATATTTCATACCGGTGATTTAATCACAGTGGTCAAATATTTAAAGTCGCAGTTACTCGGAATGTCGTTCTTTTAATATTTTTGTACTATTATTTCTTGCAAACTTCATTGTGCACAGTAATACATGTTTTTTTTCAATAACAGTGACTTGCTTTCACACTCTTCTGAATAAAATGTCTCCTTCTATCATGTCTTTGTTACCGGTCGCAACTATTTTTCTTTTAAGGCCCAGTTTTTAGTTTAACGTAGTTTGTAACTGGAATACTGCTTTTAAAATGTGATCTATTTTGTTTTATTTCAATAAAGAAATAAATTATACTCGAGAAAAAGTTTTTCGGGCAAATTTTTGTTAATAAACTTTGAAATGGCTGACAAAATTCGTTTTCGGTTAAACTAAACCAAGTTTAACTGACATCTTAAAAACTCGCCATAAATATTATTTCGTTTATTTATCAGAAAATCGAAGTCTTTTCCAAAGAAAAACCGTGATCACGATCGCAGTTTAAAAGAACAACGATTTGCAAATCACATTCACTGAGAACCATGTTACTGAAAAATCGCCGAATCGCCCATCTCTATTACAAACTCCTGATCACGGTCACTGTTTAAAAGAACGGTGATTTGAAAATCACGATCACTGGTAGCAGCGTTATTCAAAAATCACTGGATCGCTCATCTCTAATTCAGTGCTGTTAACTTTCAGTGCTGTTAACTTTATTAAAAATCGCTAAAAACAAGGAAAAATTTGGTCATGTTTAAAGTGCTGCAATTTTAAGTCTGGCGACTATTTGTAGATAAAAATAATGCAAGACGTAAGGAAATTTTATAGGAATTTCAAAAATATACAGTTTGTACAGAACCGATCAGTACTGCCTAAATTTTACTATGTAATTTGATAAAAGGTTGATATCGCGAATTTTTCGTTAAAAGCCACGCCCACTTAAAACAAGTGACAAAATGAAAAAAACAAACATTACGTTAAAATTCTGTATAATTTTCTGAACCCTCTCCTTGCCTTTCGTGGCGAATCTAGCCACTATTTTGATCTTTAAAATAAAGGCAACAACAATAAAATTAAAAAAACAATTGAATTGACTTAATTTCGTGAGCACGAGTGTATATAAAAATTTTGCATACACAGTTCTAGGAATTTATTTTGTATTTGAAACAGTGTTGCCACTTTTTGAATAATTATTCAAAACCGGGACTGTTTACACATTTCTTGGATAATTTTTGAATAATGACCTTTTTGTGTAATTTTTGTGTAATTTCGTTTTTTACTGAAAAATTTACTAAATTCCATGCTTTCAAGTCCCACATCAGATGAAATTAGTTTATTTGTATAACATCTACCACAAATTTACAGTTTGTGGTGAAATATTTTTGTAATAAATAATAATAATGAATAAAGAATAATAATAATAAATTTGTTCAACACGAGACCAAATTTAGTAAGAGGAAGTCAAAAATGTTGTTTTATATTTAACTTGTATACAAACTCCGTATTTTGTTAATTTTTTGAGAAAATATTTGTCAAACTGCATGTAAAATAAATATTTTTGCCTTGGGTGGCAAGACTACCTAAAATTAAGCAAAAGCAATTTGGGTTTGTTGTGATTGTAACTTTCTCATGACTGAAAAAAACTAATAGTTTTTAAAGTTTTTATAAGAGTTACTGGGCTTTTATCAGACAAAAATTTTCTTACAGCAGCGCATTGGCGCAGATTAATATATCTTATAAATAATTCATTAATTCAGTCTTCCTTAACATGCAAAGGTTATTTTTACCATAAATGGCAACCTATAATTTATTTGTATGACCTTTGTAGGTATACTGTGTCTAAATATTATTCGATTTCCCCCAAATGTAGCACATATCAGCGAATGTATTTAAACTTTCTAGCATATATAATTTTTTGTTACGTTTTTAAAATCTGTTGACAAAACGAAAAATGGCAAGCTTTCAAGGTGCCTTTCTTTGAAGCTGAATGGCTCTATGATAGTGTGCAATTTCTTAAGCTCTATGAGAGTGTGAAATTTCATAGCAGTTCAACCAGCCGGTACTAAGTGGCTTTATTCGATTATGCCCCACTGTGCGCAGGAGAGTCCAAAGGGCCACATATGTGCGTGTATTAATTTTTTAACAAATAACGAGTATTTTAAACTAATAAAAAAATATTAATTTTTTGTGTAATTTCATACGGTTTTGGATAATTTTTGGCCTACGGCTGTGTATTTTTTTGTTTTACTGGTGGCAACACTGATTTGAAATAAAAAAAAAACTTGTTGCATACACATGTTATAAAATGACGTCATACTAATAAATACAAAAATATTCGTCCATTGAAATAATTAATAGAAAATGACTTTGATTACAAACGCGTATGTTCAAAAAATTATACATCAAATGACGACCAATGTATACAATTACAAAAAAAAAGAAAGAATATTGCATAAATTGCGTCATTAGTAAAATATTTAATACTTGTAATAAGATGAAAGCTAATACAAAGAAAACAAATTAATAAAGCGTAACTAACAAATTGATTTACAAGAATTTTTAAGAACTCAAAATTTTTAAGGGTTATTTTTTAAAGTTGACAGATTGTTGACATTCACTTCAGCTTAGAAAGCTTTAATTTCGTATATTTCGTGGAATATGACAACCCTTTGTTTTTTTTTTTGTTCCATTATGTTAACAATTTTATTATTGAAGTGTAAGCGAAAACTGCAAGAAGGAAACACTAATAAGTCATTAGTTTAGTATATACAAATAGCAGAAAATATTAATAAAAATATAAAAAAATAATGTATCACGTTGCAAAGACGTGGAAAGTCATTACGTGTTATTTTTTGCATTTGAAAAAATTCGTATTTTCGTTTTTTTAATAATAATTAATATTTATTTTTTAGTTAATAGATAATTAATATATTTGAACATTTTGAAAGCGATGATGGGGAGATGAAGACAGATTATTACGATTTATTCAATTCGGATTTAAATAATTGAAATATAAAACTTAAATAAGATATTTTCAAACAAAATTTTTTACCCGGTTAAAAATTTTAATATAGTGTCTAAAGACTGCTTTTGAAAAAATTGTCCATCACATTTTTTGCAATAACTTTTTTAAAATCACTAATTTTTTTTTTATTACGCTATGAAATGAATGTAAGAAAATTGCATATTTTAAAATTTTCCACTAGAAATCTTTTATTCGATTCAAAACGGCAAGCGAATTGGAAGCTGGGGAACTAAAAGTTGGACAGAAAATATTTTCTCGAGTTCTAAAGAAGTTTAAGGCATCTGTGTGATGTTGCAGAATCTCAACATTTCAGGAAAAAAATTCGCTCAAAAAGTGGATTGTTCCGAGTTTTCTGAAAATTTTTAAAGTACAAAAAGGTCTAGACAGGAATGCTGAAAAGAACACGGAAGCAAAACAACGTGCCATAAAATTAAAAAAAAGTTTTTTTTTTTTAAATTTCAAAGGCTTCATTGGGAACACAAAATAATAGCAATTACCATATAAAAAAATCATTCAAAAATAATATCAGCCCAGTGTAGAAAATTATTACCAGATATGTGGTTATGTAACTACATACTTGGTAATGGTAACTACTTACTTTTGTTATTACATTTCTTATTACCTTTATATGGGGATGTCGCGAAAAATAATGAGTTGTCGTTACACACCAGCATACGAAAAATCAAAAAAATATATCGTTACCTATGTGCTTACCAGTATTGACAAAAATAATGAGTCTAAAAATAGATTTTCAAAAAAATAAATTATATAAAAAAAAATTTTTATTGTATTTTTTTTTTAAATAAAATTTGCTGGTGCGGGAATCGAACCTGGGTCTACAAATTGCCCGTCAACAGCTCTACCATCTGAGCTATATCGACATTTAATATTTAATAGATAAAAATATAATTGACCTGCTGCACACAAGTAAGCTTACTCGCCAACATACAAAAAATATGTGGTTGCATATATCCTTACCAGTGTTTAAAAAATATTGAGTCTAAAAATAGATTTAAAAAAATTTTCAAAAAAATCTAAAAAATTATTTTGTATTTGACATAATGATAAAAATAAATCATTATCCGTAACTCATTATTATATGTTTTAAAATAATGCAGAAGGTAAGTGGGTGTCATTACTGGTACTCCAAAAAATAATGATATGTCATTACCGTTTCTACACTGGGAGGTGTAGTTGCATGTAATAATATTTGTCTTAATATGACTCTTTTAATAGCCAGAAATAATACTTAAGAAAATAAAACCGTGAAAATAGCGGAAAAGTACAAAATGTAGATTAAAAATGTCCCTGCAGAAAAACTGCTAAAATTTGCAAATTGATTTTGCCAAATATTAGTAAGATAGCAACAGCAAAAATAAAATGTTAAATATACAATTGTTCAAAAAAAAAAAAAACTTATTTGAAGGGCAAGGTTTGAAAAACTAAAAAAATATATTTTTTCTGAGCTTCCTAAAGGCCACATTTAAATTTGAGTAACTTTTTCTGCTATTTTTACAGGTTTATTTTTATGAGTGTAATCTCTCAGCTGTGTAGGACGTACACATATAAGGAGTGCTCCTTTAAAAAATGTAAAACAAAGAAATTTTGCTCGTTTTTTAGCATTAACGCTCTTCTTAGTATTTCTGTCCAGAACTTTCTGAATTTTAAATGTTTTAAGCCCAACGCACAGTGGGCCAGTATCATAGAATTTTGACTAAAACTAGAATATTGAGTATATGAGACTAAAAAGTATCACAAAAAGGGGGGATTGGAAGTTGCTGATCACGAATCTGAAATAAAAAAATTGAAATTCAAATTCAAGATGCCGGCCATGAATTTTTAGTTTTTAATATATTGGGCTTAAAATAATCTATTATATAGGTCTACGGTCGGCTGATTAGAAAACTAAAATTAAAATTTAGAAATACAAATTGGCGGATCCAATATGGCGACAAACAATTTTTTCATTAAATTTCTTCTGTCGTCTGAATTACAATTTCCAATTTTTAGGTAGCAGATTACGAATCTGAAATTACATTTTAAAAATCCATTTTTTTAACATTTTAACCCTCTTAGTCTGCAATTAAAGGGTCTTTTAAAAAGTGTTAAAAAAAGACCCGTAAGTTGAAGAGTTGGAGGGTTAAAATGTTCAGCAAAAATATTTGTCATGAAATTCTACTATAAGTCTCTGAAGAAGTGGAAAATTTAACTTCAATGCCAGAAATAAGTCAAAACTTAAAATGCGTTTAAGGGTTAATTTAATACTTATTCAGAATTGTCGCTCAAATGTCCCACAAACCTGGAATTCAGGGAGTTAGTATGTATGAGAAAATCAGAACCTTAATTTATGTTAATTTTTAGTCTTAGATTTTTAGTTTTTACTAAAACTCAGGAATGCTAGAAATCAGCGAGCTCTGAAGGTACTTTTTCAATTCACCCTCTAACCGGCCTAAGCTTTTTTGCAATGAAATTTATACCATGTGTTCCTCACGAAAAATAAACAATAAGTTCTTCTACAAAATTTTTTTTCGTTGCCTACTTTAGGCGATATGGGCCAAAATAGTTTAAGGGTGAATCTCGGAAACTAGCGCATAAAAATTACTAGGTTTAGGCACAAATTATTTCTCTTACCAAGATGTAATTGCAATAAAAAAATTACATTTTTTGTGCTGTTACTCAAAAGGTTGTAGAGAATTTCGTTTTTCAAAAAATGCGAAATTGAGCGAAAACGCACCAAAACTTCAATATATATTATTCAAACTTATAAGCTTTGCTACCTATAACAAATATATTCTTTTTACCAAATTTCAGAAAAATCCGTCCATTCGTGTTGAAGTTAAGGCGATGTCCTTTAAAGGTATCCTTATGGAATCCTGTGAGTCCTTGGACCAAAGTAAGGAACTTTTTGAATAGCTTAAGCTCCAATCTTACTTCATGGTCACTATTAATTGTTTTAGTCAATTTAAATATGTTTTTAAGATTTTTGAAACTTTTGGTTGTTTTAAAATATTTAATTTTTGAAATTTTACGAAATTTTATCTTTGACACTTTCTCGCTTCCAAACCGTGCAATGTATACAAAAAAATTCTTCACAAAACATTTTATAAATTTTGTTTTCTGTTGAAAAAGCATAATTTCTTATTATAAAATACCCCTTTGGCGCATTTCTGGTCAATTTAATATACCCCGCCTGGAGGCGGGCTTGCCGGTTAGAGGGTTAAAAGTCAAAATCTCTAAAGTTTATGAACGGTCGCTAAAACTTAGGTACAAGACATCTTAGGGAACACATTAAGGGTTTTCACAAGGGGTGTGCTATTTGTTGTATCGTCGTATCGTCCTAACAAAAAACAGAGTTGTTAGAATTTAAATTGAAAAAATACAACATTTGAGAATAGCACGATACAACTTTTTTACGTATGTTTAGTGTCCTATGTTTGAGTGTGCTAACAGATAGAAAACTGAATAGAAAATCGTTGTTAAACACAAATAAAAATTTTAACAACTCTGTTTTTTGTTAGGACGATACAACGATACAACAGATAGCACACCCCTTATGAACAACCTTATTGGCATTCAAGTTTTTCAAATATCTCGAACTAGAATTAATAAATTTCTAATTTTTAGGATTCATAAGCAGCTGAATAGCAAACATGTTAAATTTTTTTTAAATAACACATCTACTTGCTTTACGTGCGGAATAAGTTTTTAATTAACTAAACACCTTGTTAAACCTAAATTGGCTAAATCTTAAATAACGAAGTTTGCATTTTATTTTTTAGCTAATGAACATTTCGATTAGCTGAAACAATTTTTTATTCCTTCAAATTCATAACAGTTGAATAAAAATTCAGCATCTTGATTTGATTAAAATTTGATTATTTTTATCTAGAATTTTCCAATAACATACAAAAATTTATATTCAATTTCAAAATGTGCCAGTTATTTGAAAGTCTAATTTCTTTTTCGACTTTATCAGCCTTGCAAATTTTACACAATGCAATAAATCCTTATGTTATATAAATGCACATGCGTCTATTTAGTTGTGTACTCTTGCAATAGCAATGAATATCAAATAAAGTACTTTTAAAGACTTTTTTAAAATGTCTAACATTTTATCTATTGAAATTGAAAAAAAATATATAAGAATAACAGATAGTTTCGTTGGCGGTTTTTCATTGTTTGGTTACAATAACCTGGTTTCCTAGCCTCGTTTTCAGTTGCTCTTGCTATTATTCTATAAAAGCGTTCTATATTGCATCCATTACTTGATTGTTATCCCAAGTATGTAACTGTTAAAAGAGGAGTGTTTAATACATATGAATTTATTTCTATATAGGTGAATTTTTTTTTTATTGAAATGCACGTCAAAAGATTGAAAACGCGTAGGAAAATATTGTAAGTAGTTATTATTATTATTGTTTAATATCTAATGACAGACCGTAGTTATATGGTTATTAAGGCATTGAGTACTGTGTTTTGTTGCATTGTTCAAATTGCTCTGTTCAAATTGCATTTGTGGTTCCGCAATTAAATATTTAGCACAAAATCTACAGAAGTTTACTTAGAAATATTATTATGCAATTGTATGCAAGTCTTAGTTTTTGAAAAAAAAAATATCTTTGAACAAAACTTGTTTTCCTCAATATAGGTTTACACGAGTACGAGTATTGTAGTACATGCATTTGAATTTGTATTGAGAAAATGTTGTTATTTGATAGTTAAAGCGGGCATTAGAATTTCAAAACCTCTACAAAAAAAAAAAAAAAAAAAATAAAAAATGAGTACATAACTAACTACATTGAAAAGGGGGTTTTTATGCCAAGGCAAACCACCAGTTGGTGGAATTTAGTTATAAGTAATATAATATTAACACAAACTATTACGAATTTATTGGATATTTGTAATATATATATATATATATATATATATATATATATTTTATTTTGCCTTAAATCAAGAGTATTTTCTAATATTTTTTTTAAGAATAAAAAATCTAATAAAAAATTGACTTCATTCTCTATTGAAACTTATTAAAATGTTATTTTTGGACATATTCAGTAAACAAAATTTGTTTTTAGATTGTCTTAAGGCCATTTATTTATTTTTAATTGTTATTCAGCTAGTGGAAACTTACATTTAATGTTATTTAATAAGGCCACAATAAGGATGTGCAATTAGAATAAAAAGATATTTAACTGGATTTAAAAATATAAAAAAATTCAGCAAAGGCAAAAATGTTCCGAAGTTATATTCAGATTATGGAGATTGCTAAAGGATTGTTACAATCGAAACGTGAGTTTTTTGAGTCTAAGCATGAGAAAGTATTATATTTTATTCAGCTGGCCGAAAATGCTTCTCAAAATGGTCTAAAGTTATTTAGTTAACATGAAAAGCTAATCAGTTGGTTTTAATATAATTCATCAGATTTTAACGCAATTCAGTTGAAATATAGGTACCACCTTACAGGCAAAAAAAAAAAAAAAGTGCGCGGTACACCTTCAAATATAAATATTTTTGCAAGGTAATTCCAAAATTTTTTTGTGCCGAACGTAGGGGTCGCCTTTTTTAATTTTTCATTATAGCTTTGGCATTTAAAGTGTGATATTTCGATTTTTTGGCTCGAAGAGACCAGTGTTTTGCTATAAAGGAAAAATTCGATGATAAAAATTTGTTGCTGGGTTTATCGAAAAATTCCTTAGAAAAATGTAAAATTGCGATCAGAACGTTCGGGAAAAAAATTTTTTTTTGAAACCTCCTTGCAAAAATAATTTAGATTGGATGGTGTACGGCGAACTTTTTTTTGAGGTACAGTCTAATAGGCATTTAAATAGTATTCAGTTAAAAACTTCAAATTGTTTAAATAAAAAATATGTGAAAAATGACTATGTATATTAGAGTCGTCCAAAAAAATATGAAAGTTGGAATTCGCGACCTTCACAATGTTGCCAATATTCCTTAATGTCTAAAAACTCTCTGTGCCAAGTTTCAGCTAAATCCGCTTTTATTTAGAGGTACATAGCACAAAAAGTTGTGTTTTAAGAATTAGTAATTTATCTCTAGAGTAATTTATACAAAAAGTAGGGTTGACTTCAAATTAAATTATTTCTTAACCTGTACGCTATTATTTAACAATTTTTTTTAAATCTGGTCTTAATTAATGTGAACAAACGGAATTTCAAATCAAAACTTAAAAAAATTAAGTAACTTTTAAGAAATTCGCGGTTTTTTTAAAAACTATACAAAAAAATTCATATTTTAGTTAAAATTTCCAAATTTTCCGAAAAGATGTAATTAAAAATTCAACTTGTATGTATGTATGCGCAAATTTCTCAAATCTGATCTTTATTTTAACGATGATTATGAATCCGCAATGAAAATTTAAAAAAAAATTTGGTGTTTATAAATTATTCGCGATTTTTGAAAATTTAAAAATACTCAAGTTTTTTGAGGTATTTTCCTAATTACCTGTAAACGGTGTTATCGAAAAATCCAACTTGTTATAATTTTACAATTTACTTACCACGGGCCTTCATTATATATAACACTGATTTTAATTTTAAAAAGGATAACAGATATCCTTGCAAATTAACTTAAAATTTGACTTTTTTTAATCTTTTGCTATTATTTAGCTTGCTATAAGTTTATTGCTACCAAAACCCCTATCTCACATAATGGGACATTCCACGGATATATATTAATGCAAAAAAGAAATTTTCATAGCCGTAAATATAAAAAAACATGCTGATCAAAGTTGAACATTTTTAAATATAATTTAAAAATTAATTCAGCTTCAAAAATTTAAATATAATTTAAAAATTAATTCAGTTAGCTATAAATTATTATGTGATCTATTAAATAATAAAAATTACCATTCAGCTAAAAAAAAATTCTAATGAAAAGATATTTTTAGTTTTATTCAGCTAAGAAACACATTCCTTAAAATTATATTTAGGAAAAATAAAAAAAGTAATACAAATAAATCCATGAGAATGGCGCTATTTTGAAGTGCATAAATTTATCTAAATTTAAATTGCATTGATTTTTAATTTAATTTACCATGCATTTGCTTAAAATAATTTTCAGCTGATTTAAACTCAATTCAACTAATGGGATGAAGCTGTTTATTTATATTAAGTTAGTTTTTTTTTATTCAGATCGCTATGATAAAAACGATGTAATTTTTTAAACTTAAGCTAAATTCAGCTAGTAAAAATATGATTTAAAAATTTAGTTAACAGTAATTTGTTATGAGATCTGTTAAATAATAAAAATGACCATTTAAATTATATTCAGTTAATAAAAAATATTCCTAGTGTTCCAATGAAATGTGATATTTTTAAGTTTTAATATTATTCAGCTAAGAAAAACATACTTTTAAATTACATTTAGCAAAAAAAGAGTAATACAAATTGATCTGGTTGAAAATAATGCTATTTTAAATGTGTATTTTAGTACAAAATTTTTTTTCGAATTGTAACTTTTTGCTTTAAATTTCATTGATTCTTAATTTATCATTGATTAGAATTACTGAAGAACCTGGAAATCTCATTCAACTAATACAAATATATTTTCAGTTATATTATACTACTTAATCAAGTAACTTTAAATCTTCATTTACAATTCAGCTATAATTTGTTATGTATTTTAACCAAATATGACCTTTAATGCTGCCATAAACAAGGACTATGTCAACCAATTTTGTTTTGTTTATATAACTCGTAATGATTACTATCACATTTTTTGATTTTATAATTTATTTAAGTAATTCAGCTATAGTAATACACGCAAATCTTTGTTGACAAACAAACTAAATGCCAGTATTTTTTTCAAATCGTTGCCAAGTTATTCTCTTCTAAAAAGTCCTTGAACTTGAAAAAAAATAAAATTTTTATTATTTAACCTTGTGCAATAGTTTCTATTACACGTGTTTAACCTTAAAATAATAACTACTTCCTTTTTTCATATAATAATACATCCCTTTGAAGGTCTTGATAAAAACAAACTAAAATTTATTTAAAATAAAAAAAGAATGAAAAAACTAGCAAACGTTGAAAATGCCAAAATGGTATAACAATAATTTTAAACACCCTTTAGGGGACAGCCTTATATAGGGCCTTCCACATATCGACAATTTTTTTTTTTGCATAAATCGATTGTACTATTTCATGAAAATATACTTAAATTTCAGATCGAACTTCCAATAAACTGCAAAATTATAGCCTTGTATGTGTTTTCTTAATTTCAACAGAATTTTTCTCAAACCTATTTATAATTTGAATCAAAATTTAGAAAAATGATTTTGAAATTTTGTGAAACACCATCCTTCTGACTGAAGTTTCTATAATTTTTGCCACTACTTGGAATTTCATTTTAAAATTCAAATATGATATATTTGTAGAAAAGTACTATTGATTTATGTTAAAAAAAACATTCTCGACATCTTAACGGTTCTAATTAAGGGTGTCCCCTTAACTATAATAACAATTCGCCCTAAAATGGATAACAAAATTTAAAAATATTGTCTATAAAACAACGTCACCAAACAGAATTATATATGGTTGACATTTAATATAACTCAACTATTTTGTAATAATTTTCAAGTAAGCCAATGAAAACAACGTTAAAAATTTGCTATTTGGAATAGGAACATATTTATAAATTTTAGCTATTTACCGTATTGGTGATAAAATTAAATTCAGCAAATTAAAAAAAATGATTCGACATACTAACATGACCTACTAAATTCTAAGTTCTTTGTTTAGTGTAATAACATAAATTCAGTCGAGCATTTATTTAATTCAGCAACATTTTTAAGCTAATTTCAAAGAATATTAGAAATTGTGACATCAAGTTTCTACTTTTGTAAAAATAAACACATCTTATTTTAATAGAAATGTGACTTTTAATGCACTTCATCTAAGCTACATGTTATTCTGGTAACTTTTTTTTTGTAGTAATGTAAGCAAACTTTTAATATAGTGTAATTATAGTAATTCAGCTTAGACTTTTCTAATTCGGCAATACTTTTAAGTTCTATTTAACATTTATGTGAAATTGTGCCATAAACTAAACCTTTATGTCTAAATATCTAAATTTTTTTTTTAAGGAAAATGTACTTTAAATAGATTTTTATGGTATTCAGCTGAGACAAATGCTATTCAGCCAAATGTTTTTCTGATTCAGCTATTCAAAATAACTCAATTTATTATTTTTAAGCCTTTCTTTGACTTAAATAACATTTACTACTATCGCTACATTTATTACAATCTCATTATAAAACACTAGACAGCTGCTAATTAGTTTAAAGCGTTCGTAATTCAGCTAATACAATAATTTTGTACTTGCATTCTTTTATTATTAAATAGAAAAATTATCGTCAAAACATCGAGGAAACATCGGTACAAATTGTATTAAATTACAGCGGTATTCATAATGAAAATTTAGCATAGCATTAACATGAGTTTTATTGATAATACTGTTGTCAAACTAATTCTAGTATTCTTGCTAAATTCCTTCTATAAAATTAATTTCATCAACTTATTATAAGGTGTGATGAGTTGTAATAGTCACAATTATTTTTTTAAGACTAAAATCAATTATTTTCCACACAAAACAAACAAATTTAAAAAAATCAAATTTCATTTATTAATATTGTGATAATGTCGATATCAGTCACTGATTTTTTCGTAGGAAAAGGCTTACACTTTTAAAGAATTTTAAGAAAAAAATAGTTAAGAACAAAAAAAAAAAAAAAAAAAATCGGTCAGTCAAGTTTCTATTTAGCATACACAAATTTCTCGAAATATCAATAAATTATTTAAAAGAAGTAAATAAAATCAATTCAAAAATATTAAAAACCCAATTTTCTATTCAGCATACAACAATTTCTATAAATATCAATAATTAATCCATATGAAGTAAATAAAATCAATTCAGCTATGGAATTTTCTTATTCAGCAAGGTTTTTAGATCAAATTTACCTAATTTACTTAACTTGTACAGGAAAAATACATATATGAAAATATATTAAGTAAAATAAAATATTTGAGAAAAAAAATCAATTCAATCACCAAATTTTCTATTCAGCTTGCAAAAATTTCTATAACTATGAAAAAATCATTCATATAAAGTAAATAAATTCAATTCAGCTATGGAATTTTCTTATTCAGCAAGGTTTATAGATCAAATTTACCTAATTTAGTACGGTATGTACATTTTTACATTTGTAATGAAACAAATCTTATTTAGAAAACGAACGCTTAATTTAAACTAAATATATATACCATTCAATGAGTCTCAGTTAACAAAAAGTTTAATTCAGCCATAAAAATTTCTATTCCGCACGCACAATTATTTTCATATATAAGGTAAATTTCTATTTGACAAAACTTGAATCAATTCAGCTGTTGTATACAGCTAGGTTTAAGCAATTTATTTAAGTACAATCTGTCAATTTTATTTTGACACAGAGAATTTAACAAAGTTTTACAACTCTTTTTTGCTTTAACAACATTTATTGGGGGAAAATATAATTTATTTGCATAAATTGAAATGTAACGAAATGGAATTCAATTAATACAAATGCTATTTAGCTAACGCTTTAAACATTTGTGCTAAGAAATAACAAAATTCAGCAAATAGATATTGCGATATTAAATACCATTCAGTTATTCAGCTATTTCTCACTATTTGTAAATTATAAATATATCGTTTAGGATTTTTTTTCTCTTAAACTACATTTATTTTTCATGCATGCCGACTATACAATACCCTACACCAGTCTGGTGTATTGTTTGGATCCGAAATTCGAATGGGTTAAAATGGGGCTTGTGTCAAAATTTTCTATAATGTGAGTCAGCGCACCAAATTTCATTAAAATATCTTAATATTTGTGACCTGCAGTTTGTAACCAAGCCAATTTTGGGGGGACCCTTATATGGGCACTAGTTCTAAACATGGACCGATGTTCACCAAAATCAATAGGCTGCGTTATTGGGCCAACATAGGTCTGTGTACCAAATTTCATTAAAATATCTTAATATTTGCGACCTGCAGCGTATAAACAGTATAATTTTGGTAGGACCCTTATATGGGCACTAGGTCTAAACATGGACCGATGTTCACCAAAATCAATAGGCTGCGTTATTGGGCCAATATAGGTCTGTGTACCAAATTTCATCAAAATATCTTAATATTTACGACCTGCAGCGTATAAACAGTATAATTTTGGTAGGACCCTAGGTCTAAACATGGACCGATGTTCACCAAAATCAATAGGCTGCGTTATTGGGCCAATATAGGTCTGTGTACCAAATTTCATCAAAATATCTTAATATTTACGACCTGCAGCGTATAAACAGTATAATTTTGGTAGGACCCTTATATGGGCACTAGGTCTAAACATATACCGATATTCACCAAAATCAATAGGCTACGTTATTGGGCTAACATAGGTCTGTGTACCAAATTTCGTCAAAATATCTTAATATTTTCGACCTGCAGCGTATAAACAATATAATTTTGGTAGGACCCTTATATGGGCACTAGGTCTAAACATGGACCGATGTTCACCAAAATTAATAGGCTGCGTTATTGGGCCAATATAGGTCTGTGTACCAAATTTCATCAAAATATATTAATATTTGCGACCTGTAGAGTGCGCACAAGATTGCATGGACAGACAGACAGACGGACGGACGGACAGACGGACATCGTTAAATTGAAATAAAAAAAAATTCTGAGCCGATCGGTATACTATAAGGTGGGTCTACGACCAATATTTTTTGGTGTTACAAACATCAGCACAAACTTATAATACCCTGACCACATAGTAGTGTAGGGTATAAAAAATATATGGACATACCCACTCCAAAATTGCCAGAGGTACAAAAAATCAAGCACATACAGACAGAACAATCATTTGGGACGCTTTGCCAGCATTTGCAAAAAGCATTTTGCCAGTATTTGTTTTACAAAAATAGCTTAGAGTGCTATGCCGACGTTTGCCAAAAGTGTTTATCCAGCACTATTCAGTTAGAAATTGCCAAAGGTACAAAATCAGTGCACTAGTATAGCAGTGATTTTATAAAAATGATTACGCTTTGTTAAAAAAGGTTTGTACACAGATGGTAACGAGTTCAAATCCATTTGCAGGCAAATTTTTTTTTAAATTTATTTTTATCGGGATATACATTAATTGCATTAAAGGGATTAAATGCGCTAAAATCCCAAAACTTACTTGGCAAATGTGAAAAATGATTTGTTTAAGGCATGTCCCTATCCGGATTTCATTCTAGCCTAAGGAAATCGTCAGGGGACGACATTTTTAGAATTTCTAGAAATATTTGTTAAGTTAAATTACAAACTCAATGAGAATTTCTTGTTCTCGTCTAGGAAAGTTATTTAACATTTAAAATATGAAAGAAAAAACAAAAATTTACCACAAGTTGCTTTGTCATCTTCCAATATTACTACTCTAGCAATGTAGTGACTTCCATTCATGTATAAACAACAATAAAAAATAGGAGGTTTTCTAAAGTGTCAGTAACATTTAAATTTGCACAAGCACTTGCATATTAGTTTCCTCAAATTTACCTTTACCGGGAAATACATTAATTGCATTAAAGGAATTAAATGTGCTAAAATCCCAAAGTTAAATGAAAAATTTCTTAAATTTAATGAAAAAATCTTCATATATTTTATGAATCTAGTTTTAATAAAACTTTTTCATTGAGTGTATAAAACTTTTAATAAATAAAATGAAAATTTTCTCAACTTTTTGTAAAAAATTCCATTAATTCAATGAAAAGTTTCAATGGACGAGTCCCAATGAAACTTCATTAGTTTTATGTAAAAATTCTTTAATATTATGCAGACAATAATCTCAGTGTAGCTTATTTCGTATATTCATTCGCTGTAAAATCTATTATTTAACTGCCCAGCTTTCCATATAAAATAAATTCTGTAAAATAAATTCTGTATTTACAAATGATTAACAACCATAAAGCAAGTTTATTCAACAAATTTTTTATAGGAAATTATTTAATAAACCTCTTTTAACTTTGTTAAGCATTTGTTAATACAAGCCCAAATGTTTTGTCACAAATTCTTCTGTAAATATTATTGTCAAAATTATAATATAAAGCAAATCCATTTCAACAAAGCAACTTAATCGTGGTCTTTATGAAATCCCCAACGGAATTGGATTGGAAACGGATTGCATTCTGTAAACGGGCTTATAAAAATTAACGGAAATGGCATTACAACTTTTTAAATATTTATGTTTCAGAAAATCTAATGAATATGTGTAACAAATTAATAACGCTAAAAATTGGCTATCAAAATTTTCTATTTTAAGAAAACAATTTTAGTCTGATCGGAAATTTCCTCATCAAATCCGTAGAGTGGATTTATAGAATCCAACAATTGGAAATTTCCGTGAGAAAAATGTAGAAAATTTCCTCATTTCTTTGCTTGTACGGAAATTTTTAAACGGAAATTTCCGATATTGGATTCTATAAATCCTCTCCACGGATTTGATGAGGAAATTTCCAATCCGATTAAAATTATTTTCATTAAATTAATTAATTCTAATAAAAAATTTCAAATGTTATATAATTATTATATGTTTTTATTTAAATTTTTAAAACATAAATATATTAAAAGTTTTATGACGTCATTATAATGTCATTTCCGTTCATTTTTATAAGCCCGTTTACAGAATCCAATCCAATTCCGTTGGGGATTTCATAAAGACCACGAATATCAGTGTTTTGTTCATTATTTTAATAAAACTTTGCATATGTCGCCACATGGACTTTTAATGAAAATAAACAAACTTGCAATATTTGTCATGAAAAAAAATGAAGTTTTAGAAAGAAATTCAGTTAACCGCAACAACAAATAAATGACAGTGTGCAAAAATCAATTGGCGCCTGATATTCAAAACAATTCTTTAAATATAAAAATAAACTTTCAACAAATCCACAAAGACGTACATGGTTTTTAACGATTCAGCAAAAACATTAAGGCCCGATTACTGAATGTCCAGTTAGCTACTAACTGGGACTTTAACTGACACATTTGTTGTTGTTTCCCATATAAAATTTAAATTTAACTGCCAGCTAAATTTTAACTGGACATTCAGTAATCGGGCATAAGTTCATTTTTTCTTAATCTAAAGTTTATTTTTATTTATTTTTTGATATATCAAACTATTGTTTAGTCTGGAGTCGTGTGTCAATTGTTAATCATTTTTTGGAAGTGTTAAATATACTTGAATTACGATGATAAAAGATAGCTGAATTTCATAATAAAACGTCAAAGTCAATTAGGGATTGAAGTGATATTGGATATCTCTCCCTCATCAGTTTGTATTTGTCTAGAGATAAAAAACAAAAAAACAATTGAAGGATTTTGTTACACTTTTCATAAGATAACACAGTCCGACACAAGTTTCTACCTATGAAAAAATGAAATACATTCTGAAAAAGGGCTAAAATGAAATAACAGTGTCCGAGGGCAACTATTTATATTTTGAGCCTAACAATGAAAAAACAGAAATTTTTAATTGAAAATATGTTTATTGTTTTTCAAAATATTCTCCTTTATGATATATTTTTTCCATTCAGCGTGAGACATCTCCAAAACATGGTTTTGAATGCATCTACGGCTTCTTTTACTGACGAAAATCGTTGTTCATGTAGTTTTATGTTTGATGTGCGGCAACCAGAAAAACTCATATTGTGCCAAGTCAGGGCTGTACGGCGGATGACCTATTAATTTCATCTTTTGAGTGCTCAAATGTTTGAGCCAATGTGTAAGAGCTCGCGTTGTCATGGTGAAGAATTATCCTTTTTTGGGCTTGGTTTTTTCTAATTTTACGAACACTTCCGGTGGTGTACCATTCACAATTAACTATTCTACGTTGTTCTGCGTGCAATGTTGCCACATGACCATTTAAAAAAAAAAAAAACCCCGACCAATAGTTTCGAAGTGTTTCGATAGCGAACATTTTTTGTTGGATTTCGTTCATCATGGTCGACAGTGAACAGCTTTTTATTTTAGGCTTTTAGTAACAATCGTATACACGTCTTTTGAAGCACCGCTACCGTTTCTCTTGAGCCTTTGTTTGCACCAATCGACCCGAGCATCTTTTTGTGTTATGAGGAATCTAACAAGAACAAATCTTTTTTACGGCTAAATTTTCATGCAATATTTTATTTAATTTGGTGGAACTTATACCTAAGGTAGCCTTAATCTCAGAGTATGTCACATGACGATTTTGCATTATGCAATTTTGCACAGCATCAATGTTTTCTGGCACAACAACTAATTTTGGACGACCTTCTCGAAATTCGTTCTGCAGCGAAGAACGTCCGCGATTAAATTATAGCGTTATACTAGCGTTTCATAATTGGATAGACCTTCTATTCACTCTTGCCTAGATAACTCACATCGAAATTCGTGACAATAATAGAAAAAAGTCTGTAAAAAATTTAGTTAAAATTACTAGAAATTAATTAAAAATGATGTTGCATAAAAAACTGCTAAATTAGCAGATTATTTTTACTATATATTAGTAAGTTTTATTTTTGTAGTTCTTATTTTACCAGTATTTAGCAAAAAAAACCTGCTAATTTCCGCAGTTTTTTCTGCAGTATCATTTTTAACAAATTTTTAGTTGCTTTTTCTGCTATTTTTACAGATTTATTTCTATGAGTGTATAAATCATTGCCCCAAAAATTTTCATGTGTTAATTCCATTGTTTTGATAACCTTCACTTTTTTTGTAAACGATAGAAATAATGCTCAAATGACAAAAAGTTCTAAGCAAGGTTATGAAAAAAATGTTAAACTTTCTAGCGGAAATATCAGCTGGCGCCTAAAAAGTAATAAGTAGACAAGGCTCACAATATAAAACGTTACCCTCGTACTTTTGCTAGATTACTTCGTTTAACCATTTAAACCGTGAATTAATGGCCGTTTTTTTTAATCCCTGGATTTATTTTCGGATTTAATTTATTTTTTTAAAAAATTCACATTTTGGTTTTTAATTTTCAAAATTGAATATTTTTATCAAAATCTAACACTTATTCGATAATATAATGTGAAAGAAAATCATTAAATTTTGTAAAAATGTAAATACAGGAATTGAATTAAGCTAAATCCAAAATGGATTTATAAAATAAATAAATCCGTTTTGGATTTAGCTTAATTTAATTTCAGAAATTGTATTTTCGCAAAATTTTAATTTTTTCTTTCACATTATATTAGCGAATAAGTGTAAGATTTGAATAAAAATATAGAATTTTTTCAATTTAAAAAGAAAATATGGATTTTTTAACAAAATAAAATAAATCCAAATATAAATCCGGTGATTGAAAAAAGGCCAAATATTTAGATTATATATTTCCAAAATATAGAAATTATGAGTATCAAACTATAAAAACAACATTTGTTAAGATCTGTATAGATCTAAAAAAAAAAAAAAAATAATTGGATACGATTGAATGTAATTAGATCTAGTACCAGATAATATCATAGATGTAGTACCAGATAATACCATATATGATAAAATATTGTATACCCAAGTAAAAAAAAATTATATGGAGCCATATGAAGTCATATTTAATTATATATAATCTTTTATGTAATTAGATATAATTATATATCCGAAAAATGAGAACGTCTTATTGTATCATATTGTATCGAATTGTATACAATTGTATACAATTTGGTACAATTTGATACAATTTTATGCAATTCGATACAATTGTATCCGAATTTTGTCCTCATCCAATTACATCAAATTATATCTTTTTGTATAAAATTATAAAAAATGTTATAAAAGTGGACATAGTTTGATACAATTATATCTAAATATTAACCTTATACTTTTTATCATATTATATAGGACCATATCTAACAATAAAATAAAAAAAAAAATTTCAATTGTAATTGTTCTTTTTTGAGTTGCAATTACAAATAATATGTAATTGTAGATGTGTTTTTTTCAATTACAATTACAATTACATGTAATTGTGTAATTGCATGTGTAATTAATTACAAAATGTAATGATTAACCCCAGGTCTGCTGGAGATCTTATAATTTCGATAAATCTTCCCTTACTTTTATCCAGATTTATCATGACAGTGCAATAAACAAGAAAAACATTTTCTTTTAATTTAGTAATTTAATTTTTAACAACACTGAAATTTTAACGTCAATAGGATTATGATATACAACCAAGATATAAGAAATCAGTCAAGTGTACGTTATAAGCTGCGTTTGTGCGGCATTCCTATCAATGATATCTCGAACAATTTTGACAGTAGAAAGCCGGAATACGTTGAAAAACTGTCAAAATCGTTCTTGATAACACTGATAGAGAGTCACACAAACACAGCTAGTATAGAAAATTTCGTATTAAAGCTTCAGTGTTGTTAATGTTATGGGTGCGTAAGCCATTTTTGACTCATGCTCCTAAACAAAAACAAATTACTCACGCACGAGCATTTCGTTTCTTACTCAGCACACATGAGTATATTAAAAACTTACAATCAGAAAATTCTCACGCAAAACAGTAAAAATTACTAAAAACATGATGCAAAAAATAAACTAACACACGAATCATGCACGGGTTATTCTTACTCACGCTCGAATCACTTAAGTGTAGTTATTATTACTCACGATCACGTGTGAATAACGTGACTCAAGAACATTTCGTGTCACGTGCCAATCCCTAGTAATTACTAAATCGAAAACTACTTAGTTCAAAATCATTGATAACATGGAACCAAATATAATATAATACGGTTTTATATGGACCTTATATATTTTTATATAAAATCACTTTGAAAAAATTGCCTATGTGGGAAGATATATAATTATAGATGATTTTATAAAGAACGTTACAAGTTATATATGGGTTCATATTCGTCAATATATAATCATAACTAACACAAATTATAAAATATTTCTTATATGGATCCACATAGTTTTATATTATTATGTATAGTGTCATACTAAATTATATATAAACGTATATGTAATTATATCTTTTATATGTTCCTTTATGTATGTATATATAGCACATACATATATATGTAGGCCAGTATGTAATAATATAAAATCACATATGTCTCCATATTAAAACCTTTGAGGAAAAAATATCTAATATATGACTATATAAAATATATATGCTTGAATTTAAAAGCATATGTGGTCATATGTAACTATAACTTACTATATGCAATTAGATAAAATAATATGTGATTATATCAAAACTTTTTTACTCGGGTATGTGTTTATGGCCAGATCTGATCAGTTTTAGTGCCAGATCTGTTCATATCTAAAGTGATCTTGAAAACTGGTTCATTTTTGTGGCCACATATTATCAGATCTGGCCAGATTTGTTACCAGATGTTATACTGTTTTTGAGATTGTTCATGTTTTTGATATGTTTGCAGGGAGTTCATGTTACTTCAAAGCTGTGCAAAAACATTTATCAATTTTTAAGAATTAAGACAACCTTCCAACGAATATATTAATTTAAATATAAATTCGCCTTTTTAACGGTTAAACGTTTTGACCTAGGCAAAGTGAAAGGTATGAGTGTTCTTTAAGCCCTTCTCTCACAATACACCAACCAAAGTTGAACATTGTCGGACGGTGTAATAAACAAAGCTAATTAATAGGGCAGGGAAGCTAATATAAATACATGTTTGTTGTCGTTACGTAGTAGCAAAAAATACTTATTCAAAACCAGTTACGTACTAGTTCATTTGAACCAGATACTTAGAACAAGTTCTACCCCTCTCCATACAAACAACTGCAGAATTCAACATTGAGATTTCATAGGGATGGGGGCAATTATGGCCAAACTCCCACTTCGGGATTAGTTGAAGGTGTCTATTCCTACTTGTGACTCATTGGGACCGTCATAAGTCTATTTTGAAGACTGAGTATATTCGGCATCTCTTTTTTTTTTTTTTTTTGCTGAGTACTAATTAGTTAGCAAACAGTTTTATTTTATTTTAATAGTTTTATTTTATTTACTAATATATAGCAAAAATAATCTTCTAAAATCAGCAGTTTTTTCTGCAAGGTAATTTACTAATTTTAAGTAGTTTTAACAAAAATTTTTACATACTTTTTTCTATTAGTGTACATATTTTATGTACATAAAACACGAATATAAACGCCTGCACTTCCTAGCCCTACTAATTAACATAAAGGCTATTTAAGTAACTGTTTCTTCTTACACAGACATGTTGTTTGCGGTTTTATTTTATTTTAAATTTTTTTTTGTAGAAAAACTTCTCCAATTACTTGCACGTTTATGATATTAAATTAAATGTTAGTGCAGTAATGAAAAATAATTAACTACAAATGTTTGCATGACAACAGTAAGTAAAAAAGTTCTTTAAATCGACTTTGAAGGTTTTTTTGTTGATTTTTTTTCACGAAAAATATCTTTGATTTGATTTGACTTTTAAATTTTAAATTTTTGAAATATTTTTAGCAAGTTGATTGCTGCCTAATTTTTCCTATTTTCTTTTCTGTTTTTTTTTAAATAATTTTAAAACTGTTTCAGCCAGTTTAAATCTTTTTTCAACCAGCTGAATTGAACCAATAATTAAGAAAAATTAATTAAAAGCATAGAAATATTTAAATATTATTTAATTTAAAAATTTTTTTTAACCCGCATTATATGTTTTGATATACTTATCAACAGGATTCATATTTTCTAAATTTATAAATTTTTTCAAATAGTTACTGGCTAATTTAACTGAGTCAACAATTTTCTTAAACAAAATGTGTTGATATCATATAGAAATGTCTCGATTGCGTATTTACAATACTAGAAGATTTTTGAAACTCACAGTTATTGCAACGTTTCTTTGCTTACAGTAGAATTGTTTTTAAAAACTTCAATTATTGCAACTTTCCGTTGTTGGAATAACCGAGGAGTTGGTTTCATCCTGGTTTACGTTAATTATATGTGACACTGTAGTTATAAATTTTATGTTAGTTAAACACTATTAAGCCAGCTGAATACTTAATGTTTGAGCCGTCTAGTTTGCAAATAAAAATATATTCGGTTATTCAAATTTACCTAAATGTTATATCTATAGGAATTATAGTTCTTAGTAATATAAACTTAATAATTGTAATTTAGACTTTTGGCTTGCAAAAAATAAATTCAGCTAGTAAAAAATGTTATTCAGCTAACTAAAATTATTTAAAATGGATAAAAAATTGTAATAAGCCGCTTTAAATCTACAGTGTTTTGCAAAAAGCTAATTCAGCAGGACTGACTATAATTAAAAATTTTCACTTGTGGTATAAAATGGTAATGAAAACAATTTATTTTAATAAAAACCTAATTTGTTGATTTTAGTAAAAATTTCGTGTCCTTTAATGCAATTCAGTATAGGGAAATGATGTTCAGGTAACGGTTTTTACAATTCAGCTAACAAAAAATGTTTTTCCAGGTATGTCACAGATTTGCCATAAACTTTTTCTGTGGTTTCGAAACTTAGTTCACATAGATTTCAATTCAGCTATTGAAAACATTCAGCTAACGTTTTAAAACCAAGTTAATGTTACAATTTACATTTTCGCTATTAAAAATGTGTTTCAATATATTGTCAAGTATTTTTATAAACATTTTCTGGCCTTATGACCCATTTAGTTCACTCTTTTTACCATTCAGCTATTGAAAATATTATTCAGCTAAGGTTTTTTAAAACCCAGTAAATGTAATAGCTCATATTTATATACGCTATAGAGTTCAATTAAATGTTAATTTTAATAAAAATTCAGTGTCATTTAATTCAATCCAGTGTAGACAAATGGTGTTCAGCTAACGTTTTTTACAATTCAGCTAATAAAAAATGCTTTTTAAGATATGTCACAGATTTTCCATAAACTTTTGGTGTCATTTAATGCAATTCAGTACAGGCAAATGGTGTTCAGCAAACGTTTTTTTACAATTCAGCTAACAAAAAATGCTTTTTAAGATATGTCACAGAATTGCCATAAACTTTTTCTGGAGTTACGAAACTTTTAGTACACATTGATTACAATTCAGCTATTGAAAACATTATTCAGCTAACATTTTAAAACCCAGTTAATGTTACAATTCATGTTTCCGTTTATTTTTGTTAAAATTTTGGGATACTTTATGTTATACGCTTAAGAAAAATATAACCCGGCTTACGTTTTTTACAGTTCCGCTATAAAATTTGTTTAAATATGTTTAAAAATATTTGTATTAACTTTTTCTAGCCTTATGACACATTTAGTTCACTCTTTTTACAATTCAGCTTTTGCAAATATTATTCAGCTGGGGTTTTTTGAAAACCCAGTAAATGTAATAGCTCATATTTATATACGCTATAGATTTTAATTAAATGTTCTTGACACTTTATGTAATTCAGCTAAAATAAATGTCATTTAATGCAATTTGGTATAGACAAATGGTGTTTAGCCAACGTTTTATTACAATTCAGCTTTTTAAGATATGTTACAGATTTGCAATAAACTTTTTCTGGCGTTAGGAAAATTTTAGTTTACAATAATTGCATTGCGGCTATTGAAAAGAGCATTCAGCTAACATTTTCAAACCTAGTTAATGTAATAATTCATGTCTCCATGTGTTCTGTAGATTGAATCCATTAAAAATCGAAATGATTACAGTTGCGCATAAATATGGCATGATTTTTGTTCGAAATGAGACGCTAAAAAGCAGTTCTCACATTATTGCTTCTTTTTGACAATTATTCCCTTCCGTGGATGCAGTGCCCTAAGCAGAAGCAATAAAGTGTACTAAAATATAATTTCTCATTTCTAATCCTTCCAATTTTCTGCTGGGAATTCTTGAATTTAGTTATAAATTATGTAGTTTTTAAAATCTTCACTTAAGCTTGCTGAATTAAGAGTATTATAGCTGAATACAGCTTACCATGTCTGAAATAAAAAAACATATGCAGAACTGATTCAATTTATTTCATATTAAGCTTGCTGAATTCGTTAATTGTGGCTTTTTTAAAGTTAAATACTTTTACGTGATCAAATTGACTTCTAATGCCAGCTGAATTGGTTTTGATAGCTTAATGCAACAACAACTAATATTAGGCAGCAGCTTAAATACTTGTTTCCTGAATAATTTTTAAAGCGGATTAATTGGTAAAATTTAGTTAAAAATAATAGATAAAGCTATCTAGTCAGCTGCATATTACTTTTGATAGCTTAATTAGCATGACTAGTTTGCACAGCTAGGTTGCTGAATTGATGTATACATAGCTGAATTTCTTAAATTCATTTTAAATTTTATTGCAAAGATAAGAATTTTAATAGTAGTATATATATTTTCTGCTGCTGAATTAAAAGCCGTCGTTTATTTCTAAAGCAATAAGATATTTTTAGGTGTGCAAACTATGCTAAATTAAAAAATCATCCGCTGAATACTGCAAAACATGGTTGCATGTCATTAACTAAAATGTAAAATCATAAACTACTGACTTTTTGAAACATAAACTGAATGGAAAGCTTGCTGAATAAATATTTTGCAAGCTGAATTTAGTATAACATTTTTTTTTTTAAATATATTTGTATTTATTAAATCTTTCTCTTAAGGGGCAAGGGGCAATTTAGTATAACATACTTTTATATTTACAAAATGTTACGTTTATACAAATTGCAAACCTTATTTTTTTCCTCTGCTGAATAAGTTCAATCGTATTCCAATAGTTTTAAATTTAATCTCTAAAACATGTAGAATATTCTATTGTCGTGTGTCATTTGATTGTTGGTTTTCCCATAAATCCAATGTACTTATATGCTAAATAAATCAATAAAAACGTTAAGAAATTTTCTAATAAATTCACACACCAACACCTCATCACAACCAACAACTATGTTATATTTTTAGGCACATTGAAATAACCGCAACTACAAAAGAACACAAATCAAAATAGAAAGTAAAATTTGCATAGCAACAAGTAGTTTTCAAAGCTCAATGGTATTGGTCACTCCTTGAAGAAGAAGAAGGAGAGATAAATAAAGAATAAAAATAAATAAATAAATAAATAAATAGAAAAAAATAATTTAAATTAAAATTTTAATGAAAGCCATATAAATGTTGGTTATGATTGGAACGTTTTAGAATAAAAATTGAAAAAAGCCATACGCCAAATCACCTACGTCATAGCAAACTATACAACAACTCTTAAGAGGGTAATAGAAAGAGAATATAATACATATTACAAACATACATAGTACTGAAATAATAGACTGAACACATGTTTATAATTCATATTGTAGTTATTCTAAAAATATTGACCTACATTGTTGTAATTTTAAGCAAATTTAAACAAACTATTGACATTGCTATGAATTTATTCGAATTTTTCTCGGACAAAAATCCTTGATTTTCATTTGAATACCTAGAAACTAGTTTCATAAAATACAATATTTCTAGTTACAAGATGGCAAATAAAAAATAAAGTATATTAGGGTGTTAGGTTAATATGTTAAGGTTAATAAAATGTATGTTACCCAGAATATTATTTCATTTAGCCTAACACACTCTCATCACATGTATCACACTCTATAGAAAAACGGGGTCAATTCGTTATATTTCAAATGTAGAACATGCAAACTATTGCGAGAGAATTGTTTAAAAATAAATTTTTTTGCAATGTTTTTTTTTTAAATACCCTACCTGCCTAAGATTATGTTTGTAGCACCGGGGAAATCTTAAAACTTATCACAGATTTTTTTTCTTTTTTTGATAGAAAAAAGCTTACAGTATGTGATTAGATAAAAAAAGCTTTAAGCCTTAACCCTATATGGATCAAGTTACTCAAAATAATAATTTTTATCAAGTGGAAAAAATATTTTTTTGATCCATTTGAAGTGATATTTTTTCGAAAATTATGAAAGGTGTTATTCTGTAAATTTCCTAGTGGGTCGTTTCTGGCCAAAAGTGTAAAAATAAACTCCATATGGATCATGTTACATAAAATAATTATTTTTATCCAGTTGAGATTTTTTTTTGTCAATTTAATGGCTTTGCAATCTCGTAGTCATAATTAATATTAAGTTTCAGGAGTCTTTTCTGACCCCAGGCTACTAAGGGTTAACGAGTTTTTAAACAAATGTAAATATAATTACCCTACGGGAAATTTTAACAAACTGTCACCGAACTGGCCCCTTTATATGAAATAGACTGGTCACTTTTACATGGCGTTGTCATAGGAGAGGGAAATTGACCCCTTGTGACATGTCACAAGACAAATCCTAGGACAGGTCCCTGAACTTTGTTTTTTATGAGAATTCAGTAACCTGTCCTAGGATTTGTCTTTTGACATGTCACAAGGGGTCAATTTCCACCTCCTATGACAACGCCATGTAAAAGTGACCAGTCTATTTCATATAAAGGGGCCAGTTCGGTGACAGTTTGTTAAAATTTCCCGTAGGGTATAGTCTTACCAAATTTAATTGATACTTTCCGAAAACTATGTAAAGTTTGATGAAAACATTCAAATTTTGTTAAATTTTTGACAAAATAAGCAATTTTTGTAAAATGTTCTGGAAAGCTGTCGCTCCAAACACAAACTCGAATTATCATTTTTTCAATTTAATTTTTTTCCTTAATATCAACTATTGTGTGGTACAAATAGCAATCGACATCTTCAAATTAGGCATTTTAAAAAATCTTTAAATATAATTTAAAAAAACATTTTTGCATTTTTATCTAATTCGTGGGTCATTTTGGATTCCAGGCTAAAGTGGGTTAGTGATATCCGATGAAGTTAAAATTCCATATCTGAATCATTAAAATGAATAAATGAAATAAAAAATATTTTTTTTCTAAATTTCGAATTTTTGGGAATTTTTAATAATAATACACTTTTTTCCAAGTTTTTATTCGAGATGGTTTGTGGCTTAAAACCACGTAGTATTCTACGAAGACATTTGTTTGCAAACACTTGTAGTGACTGGATATCTTTAGAGTTAGCATTCCAGGACTCACATCAGTATAGCAATGTCGGCTTCACATGGGAGTTGAATATGTACAATTTAACACGATGCGAGATTGAATACGTTTTCCACACACTGGTGAGCTGCCGAAAAGATTGATTTGCGTTTTTATATCGACTTAAGATGTCTGCGCTTGAGTCTCCATTATTGGTGATAACAGCCCCAAGATAACAAAAGGAGTCTACCTCCTTTAGAGTTTCATTATTAATCAAAAAGGATTCCGATAGTTTTTGAGCGCTTCATTGACATATCAGAATAGCTGTGGGAAAGGAGGCAGATATCATCTGCATACTCGTGGTCCTCCAACCTTTCATGGAGCCTCCAAACAATACCAACAAATAATATTGAAGATTAGTGGTGACATTACAAACCCTTGGCGAACTCCTGTGCCGACCTCGAAATTGCGAGAAAGCAGGCCATCGTATAGAATTCGACAGCAAGTCCCTTGATATAGGCTTCTGATTATTTGAATCAGTTTCGGTGGAACCCCTTTACATTCAAGAGCTTTCCAGATAATATTGTGGGCTAGGGTGTCGAATGCCTTCTCAAAGGTGTAATGTAAATTTATAAATTTAAGTAAAAAATTTGTAAAACTACAGTTTTATCTGTAATTATACTAAAATAAAATTATCCAAATTTATGGTCTCAGGACCCTCCCCGGGCCTAGTCCATATCATGTGAGCGCATATAAGGGCACTCCAATGGAGCAAACATTTTGTCCGTTTTGCTCTATCTCGCTTAGTTTTCGAGATATGGGCCATTTTATGAAATGAAAAATTTTTATTCAAAATTTCCGAGGGTCCAAGGCCCCGACAAGGTCCATGTTTGGAGAGAGATAACCCCTTTCGCTAGGGTTGCACGGTTAGGGGTAGTCGAAATTTTCATCAATTTTGCTCTATCTCTCTTAGTTTTCGAGATATGGGCCATTTTAAAAAATCGGGAGGGAAAGAAATAGCGCTACCTTTAAATATTATATTTTAACAATAAATTTTGTAAAATTTTTTTAAAATAATTTTGAGAATTAACACTCAAAACTAGTTAAAGTACTGATGATTTTCAGTATTGTGTTAAATGAAGATAACTAATATCTTTGCTTAAATTAGTTTTTCAACTAAAAATTTGTTAAAAATTAGTCAAATCGATTTGAAACCGGTTTGACAGATTTTTCTACTGACGCATTATTTTAAGTGTAGTGGAGTAATCAAAATTCGGTTTCAAAAATCGAATTTCGTTTGAAAGAGGAAGAATTGGCAACAACAAAAGAAAATTTAAAAAAAATCGTCGTAAATCTAAAGTTCTGCACCATAACACTAATAAATAAGAAAATACCGGGATTTTTTTAAATTAATCCCGTGTTTCGGAATTTGCCAATCACGTAAATCACCGGATATCGGGATTTCCCTTTTGGCATCCCTAGCTTAAAATAAACTGATGATGACTAAAACCATTTCTTTATTAACATCTGTATATTTTGTTTTCAGCTGAAGTTTTTCTTTTTAAATGAAAGTAGTGTTTCTAAAATTCGTCTTAATTGTTGTCCTGAAATTCTGGTATAAAATGTTTTTTTTTTACTATACATATACTATGACGTATTAACGTGCCATTTTAAACACGAGCGGTATTAATTGTGAATCATAATATAAAAATTTTGATGTACATACATACATTTTATTTTTGACCTGGTTTACATTTTACACAATATAGTATATATTGTTTTTAGTTCTTTTTTAAATTAACCAGGACAAATGAAGAGGGCAAGTACAATTCTATCTACCTAATACACAACCAAATAATAACAGCTTGCAAATAATCGGAGCAGCAACAATAATTTTTCAAATTTTTAATGTTTAAATGAGACTGCAATAAATGAAAATAAATAACATAAATTATATAGTATAACATAATTATATAAAAATAATTTTTAAATGAGTTCCAATTAGATACTGAAATTGGTTCTGTATAATTGGATCGAGTAAAAAAAAATTATATAAAATCAGATATTAAAATATATCCCAGCAAAATCTTTCATTACCAAATAAGTGGTTATATAATAGAAATTCATAGCTCCGCACAACTTATTTTTTGGCGTCTAAACTCATTATTTTTGTTTGGCGTGGTCGTTTTTATAAGTAGTCACGCTTACCTGCTCGCTTACGAAAAAATGAGAAATAAGTAGTTACGAGATTTTGAATAATAAGTGGTTACATACATGCTTACAAAAAGTTGAATTATAAGTGGTTATCCGACTGCTTACTTGATTCTTAAAAATAAGGAGTTACACAAATACTATTAGCTTCAGGAAATACATGCGGAGAATTTAAAGTTTTTCCTAATGTGTAATTTTAGTACTCGTCATAAAAATTTAACACAAAACATATTTACATGTAATAAATATAAATTATAAAATTTAACTTTGTAAAAAGTACTTATTTAAACTATTGCGAGTAAGTCATTATTTTATATTTAAAAGCAATAACTACAATAGGCCGTTATTAGGAAGTCATTATTTTATATTACAAAATAATGCAAAAGGTAATGATATATCATTATTGGTAATGCACACAGCAATGAGATGTCATTACCAATATTTTGCTGGGATGTATACTTTGATTCGATTATATCGGGGGTTTGGTCCCATTTCATGGTATATCATTAAAGGCTCCATTAGTCTTTGCGTTTCGTGACGGTTCTGTAATGTGCCGTGACGGATGGCTCTTTTGTGTAGTTAGTCTTTTCCGTAACAACGTATCAGCTGTTTAATGTTGTTTTTCTTAGCAGAGATCTGCGCTAACCAGATTAATCGGTTGCGGTGGCTAAATAAAAAAATTGCAGCGACGGCTTAAAGCTGGCTGTGAGCCAAAAGCTGATCGGCTAGCCAACTTTAAGTTGACACATACAAAACATCGGCTTAACGGTAAAAAAAGAAAATTAAAACAAAATATATACTATTTTTAGACTTTTATTGTGTAAAAAAATTTTCGACGGCGGCGGTAACAAAAATTAGACGGCGGCTCGGCTTAGCCGGTTTAAGCCATTCGTCGCAGATGTCAAAACAGCAGCTGTCAACTCACTGTCACTTAACGGATAACAAAAATTCTGTTTTCAACAGGTTCATCCGGCACGGCACGTTACATTACAGACAAACTAACGACTCAAATGCTTTTTCATAGAACAAAAACAAATCAGCTAATTCGTCACGGCACGTTACGTACAAACTAATTATACCTTAATCCTATTGTATAGACACAGATATAATTTGATATTTTAGAATTGAGATGTTGATCAACATAAGCAATATTAAATTATGTACGCTACAAAGAAATAAACTTGCAAAAATAGCAGAAATTAGCAAATTTTTTGCTAAATGCTACTAAAATAAGAACAGTAAAAATAAAATTGTTAAATTGACAGAATTTTAGTTAGCTAGCAATGCTATTTTTATCCTTTTGTTATTATTACTCATTTTTGCTTTGAACCTTAATTCTTAAGGTATCTCAGCTGGTTCTATTCAACTCTGTGTATGATAGCCACAGATTTTTGAATTACAACGAACCGTTAAATTTAAATTTAAATGTATGTTATTTAAATTATATTTTGCACCGTGCCATGTCATGTCATAACATACATTTAAATTTAAATTTAACGGTTCGTTGTAATTCAAAAGTCTGTGGCTATCATACACAGAGTTGAATAGAACCAGTTGAGATACATTAAGAATTAATGTTCAAAACAAAAATGAGTAATAATAACAAAAGGATAAAAATAGCATTGCTAGATTTCGTTGATGTTAGTCCAAGTTGAGTTGTTAACATATTCGATTTGCTTTCAAATTTCACATAAGTAGGCGATCATCAATTATTAACCCATTCAAGGCAAATGACACTGATTATGGCTTTGTAGCGAAATCAGAAAATACGTATTCTGTCTTGCTGGCCTTATCGAATTCTTTCAAAATTTTTATTCTTTGTAATTTACTTGTGAAAATTGTATCATCTTTCTTTAATTTGAAAATAATTTAAACAGAAAGTGATATTAATTTATGATCTAGAGTGAAACTAAAGAACATTCATTTAAAGATCATCTTTCCCTCATTCACCTGAAATTTAAAATATTTTGCGTTAATGATTTCTAATCTCACAGTAAAAAATTTATTTGCAAACTCAGACTATATTACTAAAAACAAATGTAAACAAAATTGAAATTTAAAAATTCTATTGCAAATTTATGTCTAAATTTCATAAAACCCAACGTCTTACTTCACCTCACTTTTATACCCTACACCACTACGTGGAGAGGGTGCAATAAATTTGTGCTGTGCACCAAAAAATATTGGACCTAGACCCACCGCTCAGAATCAGATTTTATTTCGATTTAACGATGTCCGTCGGCCCAAGAATGAATACTATTGATTTTGATTAAAATCGGTCCATGTTTAGTCCTAGTGCCCATATAAGGGTCCCCCCCCCCCCCCCCCAATATTGGCTTTTTTACACGCGACAGATCGCAAGTACGAAGATATTTCAATGAAATTTGGTACACGGACCTACATATGTCGGCCCAAGGTCTGTAACACCAAAAAATATTGGACCTAGACCCACCTTATAGTATACCGATCGGCTCAGAATCACTTTTTATTTCGATTTAAAGACGTCCGTCTGTCCGTCCGTCTGTCTGTCTGTCCATGCATTATTGTGCGCACTCTACAGGTCGCAAATATTAAGATATTTTAATGAAATTTGTTACATCGACTTACGTCGGCCCAACGATGACGCCCATTGATTTTAGTTAAAATCAGTCCATGTTTAGACCTAGTGCCCATATAAGGGTCCGCCCGAAAATTGGTTTGTTTACAGGCTGCAGGACGCAAATACTAAGATATTTCAATGAAATTTGGTTCGCTGACTCACATGGTCCCAAGGACAAAGCGTATTGATTCTAGATAGGATCGATCCATATTTGGACCTATCAACCATATGGGCTATATTTCCGATTTTTTCTTCTTTTATCATTTTATAGAAAATTTTGACACAAGTCCATTTTAACCCAATCGAATTTCATATCCAAACAAGATTTAGCTTTTAACCAGACTGGTGTAGGGTATTATATAGTCGGCATGTCCGACTTTAACTTTTTTAATCGTTTTGTATTACATTTATGCTAAACGAAATAACTGATTTATACCTGATAACTTATCTATAAATAAACTGAGTTTTGTGCTTAACCATAGTTATGAATGTCAAATTTATATGGAAATATCTGTAGTTAACGTTTAACCTTGCTTATGTTGCAGATAATTTATTCGCCCCTACACTGTCTTTTTTTTTTTATTTATTTTTATTACTTCATATTATCCTATTAAAAAATCACATCAAATCATCATTATCTTTATCTACATTTACGTAAATATAAAGCTTCGCATAACGCACCCTCCTGCCAACGTCTCTCCCTCACTTAAATATCCTAAAATTTTTTATAAAATTATCTAATCTAGACTATTTTTTTTTTGTATTTACTTGCAAAAAGTAGGACAACGAAGGGTGAGGTGGGAAATTGTACTAGCTTCAAAACTTAAGTTTAAAATTTAAATCTAAATTTATCAAGAATATTTGTTTAGCTTTCTGTGAGGGTGGTTCATAGTTTTACTTTCTGCGTTAATAAATACAATTTATTTACAAGTTTTCGGAATTTTTCGGCTTACCACATAACCCCAGGTTCCCCTATTTTAGACAAATTTATCATGATTAAAAAATCATGAAAAAGGCTAAAATATACAGTACAATATATGCGACAGCGAAAAACAATACAAATAAAACACGTACATTGTATAGAGTACACCAAACGCAAAAATATACTAAACGTCTACATAATAATAAATAAGAAATATTATACACCAAGGACTGTTACAACGGACCTGTATCCTGATTAAACAATTTTTTTCTAATATAAAATAAAACATTTTTGAATAAACGAAACTATTAACGATTACCGAAATTGGCCGAATTTTTTCGGTTGTAATCCCCAAACTAGCAGTTGGTATAAAGTCCGTTGGGGCTACATCCTGTCACCGTAAAACTTATCTATAACTTCAAATTGATGCAGATTTTAATATATCCATAAAATATTTCTTTTAAACTTTAATTTTCATAACAAAATATTTAAAACACCAAACAGGCCGTTAATCATGGTCTCGCTATATTTACTAAAGACGGCTTTTTCGTATATCTTTCTGAGGCGTCTATAATAATGGAGATGATGATAAAAAATAATGGTTAAAACAACCTTAAATCGCAGTACAAAAAATACTTATTCAGTTTTTTAATAACGTTTAAAGAGAGAACGTTTGGTATTGAGAAAACAAAACTAATAATAAATAAGCAAAATACAAATTATAAATAATCATATTTAATTTAAAAAAAATCATAAAATTAAAAAACATATTTCTAGTGATTATCGATAACAAATTGAGATTAAACAAATAAAAGATAATTGGTTTTAAATAGTGATTAATAAATTAGTAAATTTGAAGTAAAATAAAAAAGTTTTAAATATTTTATAACAATTTATTAATTTTTTTTTTTGCTTTTGTGTTAAAGATATGAAGTAGATAAGGCTTTGAAAGGTATTTTAATACAAATTTTACTTCATTATATAAAAATTCTCTATCCCCGATAAAATTTTTTCACAAACTTTTAAGTTTTTAAATAATTTTGAAAATAAAAGTTCTGTGCATATTAGAAAGAATATAGAAATTGCCAGTGGTACATTGCAGTTAAAAATAAAAAATTACTGGCAGAACACTCCTTTGGACTCTTTGCCGGCGTTTTCAAAAGGCATTTGATGTCCAGAACAGTCATTTGGACGCTTTGCCAGCGTTTTCGCAGTATTTGTTTAAACAAATTTTCAATGGTTTATAAAACACTACTGGCAAAGAATCGTCCAATAAAATTCCCTCTGTGTACAGACAACTATGTTTACCCAAAGGTTTTATCTATGGATGGTAAGCGAAACGATGCGATTATCGCTACGGGTAACGCTTTTTTAGATTAATGGTTTTTTAAGGGTAACGCTATGTCATTTATTCCATGCATTAATACGATATTATTGTCAAAACAACAAAACCTTTTGTAAAATGAAAAGTTTTTCGTTTATTTTAAAAAAATTTCCGTTATTTTTACATTTTTTCATATATTTATGCATGGATTATTATCAGTATATCTTAAGGATAACGGTAGTCATTTATTTCGGAGCATATTGATATTCTTTTTTGCAAAAAAAAAGCCAAAATTAAAAATAAAACAAATTACCTCAATTTATGTAAAAAGCTCATTAACCATTTGCAATTACCAAGAGTAGAGAATTAATATTAATGGTAACGGTATTTTAAGGATAGCGGCATTTGATTTATTTCGGTAACAGTATTTTAAAGGTATCGATATTTTAATGCTAACAGAGTTAAGCATACCTAACACATCGGCTGAAAAGTCCGTACGATATTCAATAACACAATTTTTTTTTTTTTTGGCAAAATAGTCTCCTTCAAGACCGATACAATCAGCCCAATGCCTTTCTAACATTTCGATACCTTTTTTATAGAATGATTTATCTTTGGCCTCAAAATTGGCCTCTGTTTCGGCAATCACCTCTTTATTCGAACGAAATCTCTTTCCAGCGAGCATTTTTTAAGTCTGAAAACAGTTAAAAATTGCTGGGAGCCAAATCTGGGTGCGGAAGCAATTGAAAGTGTAATTCGAGCAATTTGGCCATGGTAGCCAACGACTTGTGACACATCGCATTGTCTTGATGAACGAGCACTTTTTTCTTCTTCTGCCGTTTTTTGCGATTTCTTCCTTCAAACGCACGAGTTGGGTCATGTAGCGATCGCTATTGATGGTCTGGTCTTGTTCAAAGTAATCAATGTACAAAATTCAAGCCGCATCCCAAAATATCAGTATGCCATAACTTTACCGGCTGACTGTTGCAAGGTTCGCCAGTTGCTGTACACTCAGCTGACTGCCGATTCGATTCTGAAGTAAATTGGCAGGTCCATGTTTCGTCCATTGTTACTTACCGGCGCAAAAAGTCCTTTTTATCTCGCCGAAACAGCTCAGAAACTCCTGCAACTTCTGCCAAAACGATGTAGCAGAGTCCGGTGAAGTGTTTTTTTCCCATTAGAAAATCACGAAATTGCTTTGAATCCATTGTTTTCAAAATCGCAAAAGTAGCGTCACTAAAACTGCTATAACTTGTTCACTAATTAACGAATTGTAATTAAATGTTGACAGATATCATCTGAAGGTTAGTAATTCCAAAAAATCATATGGATTTTTAATTCGTGGCGGCACCTATGTGTCATCCTACGGACTTCTCAGCCGATGTGTTATATGCTTACCAGTATTGACAAATTTAGTGAGTCTAAAAATCGATTTTCAAAAATTTATATTTTATAAAAGAAAATATTTTTTTTATTGTAAATTGTTTTAATAACATTTGCTTGTGCCGGGAGATGAACCTGGGACTCCAGATTGCCAGTCGATAGCTCTGCCATCTGAGCTACCTCGACATGTTATATTTGATAGATAAAAACATAGTTGACCTGCTGCAACATACGAAAACATTACTTTCCCAGCAAAAAAAAGAGATGCCGAAGCAGTAGAAAAAGCACTATAATTGATGATCTAGATGTACTTCTTTTTTAACATAAACACTAATGATTTTAACATTGAGATGAGTAGGAGAGGAGTACTCCCACTTTAACATTTTTTCAGTACTTTTGGAACGAGTGCAAAGGAAGCTCTTCTTCACCAATTAAAAGTTTAAAAAAAATTCTTCGCAAAAAAATTAAATTTTTTTATTTTACAAAAGTTTTTTATTGCCGCCACTTGGTATCGAATTTGCGACCTCATGATTGTTAGTCTAGCACTCTACCGCTGAGCTATTTTTTGATATGAAAGTTGCCTGGCATAAAAACACCACTTTGTTACTGCGAGATATTGTTCCTTATTCTCTTCAATAAAAGTACTTATTAAAGATGTGTAAAATGTGCACTCCAATTCAATATTGTTTTCAGTACTAATTTTGCAGGTGCTAAAAGCAATTTCTCACCATTTTTTATATATACATATTTTTAAAAATTAAAAAAATATTGAATTTAAACAAATTAATTATAAATATTAAAAAAAAAATTATTAGAATAAAAAAAAAATATTGGTCCCGCCGGGAATCGAACCCGCGACCCTCTGTTTGGAAATGCCAAATGGTACTAAAATCACTTTTTAGGATCACTTTTAAAGCAATTACTCTTTAGAATCATACTTAAGTGATTTTTTGGATGTTGTTGAGAAGTAATTCCAAAAAAGATGTAAAAATATACTAACGTATACGGTGGAAGCAATGAAAGACGCGATTTTTTGCAGTTGTTCAGAAGTAATTCTAAAAAACCAGTAAAAATATACTAACGGATACTTGTGAAGCAGGGAAAGAAGTAGTTTGTAATGCATTACTTTCATTTTTTTTTTGCTGGGTTATAGTTAAAACAATAATAGAAATAAATTGTTATTGGTAACGAATTATTTTTTGATTTGAAATAATGCAAAAAGTAACTTGGTATTAGTAACTCATTATTATGTTTTAAAATAATGCAGAAAGTAAGTCGGATTACCACCGTTTCTACACTAGGTAGCAATATAAATAACAAAATACAGCAACACACTACAACAACAACATTTCATGTCATATCCGTCGATAGCTAAGACAAAATCAAGTTAACCTCCCGAAGACACATAACATATGGGGTCAGTTGTTTAAGACAAAACTAGGAAACAAAATATAGCTATGAAACGCCCCTTATAATGTTGTAAAACCTTTGGGTGCAAACCTTAAAAATTTCGACTTAGGGTATCATATAATAGGTCTAGACCGACTTTCATTTTTTAGTTTTTTTATTATTTTTTTTTTAACCCCCAGTGTTTATAAAATGTTTTGCGTCAATGCTTTTCAAACAGATATGACGCGCTTCTCATTATAATTTTTTTTATTTTACACTTTTACTCGTTATTTTTAAGATAATACTCTTTATTCTCTAGATTTTTTTTTCTAAAATAAATATTCTTCATATTTGCTGTAAAATAATAAAAAACAAAATAATATTTACTGATTGATAAAAAGGCAAATATTACACATGATTTGATTTGTATTTTTATTTCTTATTTCGTCTTTGTGTATTACCCACTAACAAGGAAGGTATACCAATGGGTTCTCTGCGATCTTAATGAGATAGTGTTTTGTTAGTGGCCCATTCTTGTATTTAGGGGTTAAAAGGTGGGGACAAAATTACCCAATTTTTCGTTTTTTTAAATTTATATGCCATAATTTCAAAGAAAAATAGATTGGATATCAAATTAAAGCTTTCTTGGAGGTGCATATTTCGGTATACAAATCATGTCCGAACATGTCCAACTTTTTTTTGTTATTCAATTATTATTTTTTTTCGAATAGCACATTTGTAGGAAAGTTTTGGGAAATTGTTGTTGGTTTTAGCTAGTGTCCGACCGAGTATTCGGCTTCGGCTTCGGAGTTCGGCCAAAAAATGATGTTCGGCCAAGTTCGGTGTTCGGCAAAATTTTTGCCGAATACCGAACTTTTCGAGAAATCAATATTTTGCAACATTTAGCTCTTTAATTTTGTATAGTAACTTATAAATATGCACATTTTTAACTTAATTTTTACTTAAAGAGTGAAAAATACAACTTTTTTATGTTTTTGCAATTTAGAAATATTTAGAAATTGGTTTCCGCGTTTTTGAATTTGAAAAAGTTGCATAAAATTGTATTTTTATTCAAACACAAAAGTATTCGGCTTCGGCTTCGGTTTCGGCCGAACTTAGTAATTTTGGCCGAAGTTCGGCTTCGGCTTCGGTTCGGCCTTAAAAAAGTGAGTTCGGTCGGACACTAGTTTTAGCTCGAATTTTCATATAAAGATGCACATTCAATTTAATCGAGGTCGTGTCTGAGCTATTTTTGAAATTCTTAATCGATTGGCTTTGATAGGACTTTTTACATAGCACATTTTTCACCAATATTTCAAATATTTCAAATAAGTGTCAACACTTGGTCCACAACATGGGCAATATGGGCATCAACATTTTTATTTTCTCGAATACTTCAACGCTGTGTACAAATAAATATAAATTTCTTAAATTTCAGACAAGTTTTCATAGAAAAATTTATTAGGTTTTAATCTCACTTTTTAATCCTTAAACGTGAGATTGAGCCGCTAAAAAAAATTCTCCTCTATTACATCCAAATTAAAATCGAAGAGAACCCAATTAGATATTTTCCTTGTAAGTAGGGTAAAGTGGGAATTTGATCTGATTCCAAAAAAGCATCACGAATATCACTGGACCAAATTCAGGTTAGCAAAAGTTAGGTCGATTCTGAGAGTGAGGGGTGAAAATAGAGGCTAAATTAGAAGACACGTATCGCGGCGTTTGCTTATGTTAGTTCGAATTTTTTCTTATTGTTTATATAGTTTTTTGGCTATAACTCGTCGACTAATTGATATTTTTTAAATCTGTTAAAACCAAATTATAGAGACCTGAACAACAAATTAACAATTTTTTTTTTTAATTGTTGTTCAGGTCTCTAGCTATAATTTGGCTTTTACAGATTTAAAAAATATCAATTAGTCGACGAGTTTGCCAAACAAAAATAATGAGTTTAGACGCCAAAAAATAAGTTGTGCGGAGCTATGAATTTCTATTATATAACCACTTATTTGGTAATGAAAGATTTTGCTGGGATGTAGTTAATTTCACTTAATTATTGCAATTAATTTCACTTTCCGGACTATTTTTCTAAAATAGCTCAATTTCCCACATTAACCCGTGCTTATCTCTTTCTATAAACATCGCGGGTTTTGTGTTAATAGGTGAGAATTAAATATAAAAAACTAGATTTTTTTTAAACTTTTGTTTGAATTTATTTGAACAATGAATTTATTTTTAGAATTTTTTTAATATCGTTTTTAGATCTCAGCATATTTTTTTTTGCTATGGCATTGAAAAAGTTTATTGAATTTGTATTTAAAATTTGTTTTAAAAACAAAACGCACAAACTTTTTATATTCACATTTTGTTTTTGTTGACATTATTCACTTGACATATTTTTTCCTCAATGTAGATTTTAATAAAAAATTTTAACTTAAGAAATATTTTTAAACACATATTTTTTTGAATACAAGTATATTTACTTTAATAAATATAATTTAAGAATGTTAATTTTTTTTTTAATTTTAAACAATTATATTTAATATTTTTTCTTTTCTTTTCTTTTTAGGTAAGATATTTTTATATTATAGTTCAAAAATAAAGGTAAATTGTATTAATTAAAATATAAGAATTAAATAATGATCATTAACCAATTTTTTTACCAACGTGTCTTTAAAGACACGTCTACTTTAAAGAGCAAAACAATGCAAAAATAATAGAAAAAACACTGCAGTTAATTATCCAGATGTCATTCTTTTTTAACAGAAACACCAATGATTTTACATACTCGTATATTTAACAGTACTCCCACTTCAACATTTTTTCCGTACTTTTTGAACGAGTGCAAAATGTGCACTGCAATTCAATATTTTTTTCAGTACTTTTTTTCACATGTGCATAAAAAGCAAATTTTCGTAATTTTTTAAAAATAAAAAATATAGAATTTAAACAAATTAATCATATATACGAAAAAAAAACTTAAAAAAATGAAAAAAAAAATATTGGTTTCACCTGTACCGGTGTTCTGTAACTATGTGAGAAGTTTTTCACATGAAAATTGCAACTCTACTCTATTTAAAACAGGAAGAGTTACATAATTCCAAATTGAACATAAGTAAATTTTTTTTACATACCTCTAAATAAATTTGACAGCATGCTACTCACACTGTTTTAAATATAGTAGAGTTGCAATTTAGTTACAGAACACCGGTCAGGATTCAACCTCGCGATCATCTATTTAGAAATAAACTGCTTCCTAATCACTTCTTAGGATAGTTTTTAAAGGAATAATGGTTTAGAAGCAATAATTAAGTGATTTTTTTAAAGTTGTTCACAAAAATACACTAACGGATACATTGGAAGCAATAAAAGAAGTGGCTTGTAAACCATGACTTCCATTTTTTCATGGGTTTTGATAGCAAGGCGATATAACAACGCAGTAAAGGCAATTTAAAAAATGATTAAAAAAAACTATTTTGACTTTTACAATGAGTGTCATTTTTGTTCGGTTTAAGATCAAATATGACAAATTCTAAATAGAATACACAATTTATTTTACAACAAATAGAGAAAAATCTTATGAAAAAAACTTTCCTAGAACCAATGGTTGACAATTAATGAATTTTCATGTGCTACCAAGCACTCTCATCAGATTGTCTTTATGCGATTTTTTCTAGATTATAATGTAGGATTTTAGTTTTTTTTTATTTACCTTAACTCAAAGTAAAGAATTTTATGAGAACTAAACTCAAACATTTTAAGTTAGTTATTTGTATTACAAAGAAAATCACATGTTTTTTACAAAGCTATTATTTTTCTCTATGGTATAGTTGTTGTTATAAACTAAAGTTCCTTTAGTAGTAAGGCAATTATTTGTGTGTTGTGTTTTTAACATTCAGGCTTTTAATTCTATTTATAGTGATTAGAACAACTTTGACTTTTTGCAAAAAATATAAGAAAGATCAGCGTAATAATCTGTTCTGATATCCGCTTTCAATAAAGACATGTGAAAAAATATTTATGAGAAGAAAAATTCTTCGCTCAGCATGTACCACAAAAAAAAGTTCGCCGTACACCGTCGAGTCTAAATTATTTTTGCAAGGAGGTTTCAAAAAATTTTTTTCCCGAACGTAGGGTTTTTCATTTTTTTTTCGTTATATATTTGGAAGTCGGATATCGTTTTCAAAATATTGGTTCTTGAAGTACAATAAAATTAGTAAAAAAAATTAGTAGCCACTACTAAATTTTAGTAAAAATTATGTAAAATGCAATTCAAAATCGATTTGCTAAAATCAGTTAAAAAACTTACTAAATATCATAATTTTAGTACAATGAAATTAGTATAAATAATTAGTTGCAGCTACTAAATTTCAGCAAAAAATTGATCTAAAAAATAAAAAAACTGTAACTGTATATCTCGATTCCTAGGGGTGACCCCGCGAAACGCCGGGACACGTATAACTTCTTTTTTACCGATATAACTACCATTTGTCTCACAGTGTTATAGTTGTATGAAAATGAAATAAAATATTTTCTATTTTTACCTAAAAAATTACACAAGTATTAAAAAAAAGAATACTCCAGGAAGTTCTGTTACGGGGACAATAAATCAACTTTTTGTTTTTGCATAAATCGACAGTACTTTTCCACTGAAATCTCATGCCAACATTTCGAAATGTAATTTCAAATATGTAGTTACAAAATGAACATATTGAACTCAGTGGGGTATTTTAAAAATATTTCGGAAATCGGCTGGTCGGATTGCCATGGTACTGCACACATCTATAGCAAATAGGAACATCGGGCACGCGAAAATTTCGGATACTGGCAAATCGGCGCTGTTCTGGGTTCATGGAATTTTAAATTGAAGTAGAATTTTAAAATCATATGGAATTTATTGACAATGGTTGAAATCGGTCCATGTTTTAAACCAATACTCATTGAAATGATGTCCTACACTCAGGGAATTATGAAGCTAAAATCAACTGCAAATTACAGTTAAAATGACTTCATTTGCAGTTAAAAAGGTGTAGACTACATTTGCATTTAAATTAACTACATGGTGAAGTTATTTTTAACTGTTAAAAATCAACTAACAAATGTAGTAAAAACAACTACAAATACAGTTAAAACAGCATACATGCAAATTATTGTAAAATGGTACCAACAACTGCAAATGTAGTTAAAATAACATAAACAAAAAAATAATTAATTCCCAGGAAAATTTTCTGTTCCAAAGAATCGGTTGTAGAATAGCTACTTTTCATTCACAACCCCTTCTACTGTCGATTCTAACACCGATTCTTTTTGTTTGAAATTGTCCAAAAAGCAAGCCCTTCTATAGCTCCAAAGTGGAACTGGTTGCTCTAGAATCAGTTCTGGAACTAGTTCTGGAACTGATTCTACGTCACCCACACCTTACATATAGGGTCTCAGGAACTGGTTCCGGAACCAGTTCCATGGAATTGGTTGCAGTGGAACCAGTTGTAGAATGGGTGTGGTTGGCTACCGATTGTAAAAAATTTTCCTGGGTTAATAAAAACAAATTTATGTAAATACTCTTAGTTTCATTCTCAAATAAATTTAAAATTGAGAAACCAAAATTAACACTTAATATTACTTTTATTTATTTGTTAAGATATTGTTCTAGATGTCCGTCTGTGAGGGATGAAATATTGTTTAGCTTCCTTTTTTTTTCTCCGGGTAGAAAAGGACGAAAATATAATATGACTGAAAGAAAATAAATACAAAATTTTTATTATTCCCGTAAATAAATTTATATTTCATATTATTAAACTTACCTTATTATTTTAATTATTTATTAAAATATATAAAATTTTCCTTATAAATTCCTTATATAAATTTTTTCTTCACTCTTTAGCGTTGTTTTATGACTAAGACAAGAGAAAACATGTTCTTCTCATATTCTTTCACTAGAAATTTCTAAACAAGCTCTTCGTACACACACTCTTGTTTTCTTCGTACACACTGGGACACACACAATTGAAGTATTTGTAACAAAACTCAATACAACTGCATAAAATAAATGTTACTACAATGTAGTAGTTTTTGTAGTTTTTTTTTTTAAATAACTGTCAAAAACATTGAAAAATTTTGCTCTAAGTAAATTAACTGCAATTGTAGTTAAGATAACTACAACCGCGTTACTAAACAAATAACTGTCATGTAGTAACCGCAGAACTTTTCTGAGTGTATCTAAGTTTGAATATTAAGCTTAAATAATATTACAAAACCAAATTTCAAATAAAAAAAAATTGTTTTGCCGCCCTCTGCCGTTGAGGTATTTTGTTGACTGATAGTCAAACCATTCCGAGGTATTGTTTCTTATACTCTGCAATAAAAGTACTTATCAAACAGCGCAAAGGTGCACTGCAATTCAATATTTTTTCAGTACTTTTTTCGCAAGTGCAAAAAGTAATTTTTCATCATTTTTATTTTATTTATGTTTAAAAATTTAGAAACCAAAAAAAAATATTAAATTTAAGCAAACTATAAATATAAAAAAAAAAATATTGATCGCTCCAGGATTCGAACTCGCGGTCATCCGTTGTGATGTTTTTCAGAATTTTAAAAAAGCTTTAAAAATGTACTGACGTGATATTTTGGAAGCTATGGAATGATTTTTTTTGAATTTCTACAGAAATACTGATAAAAAAGCACTAAAAATACACTAACGGATACTTTGGAAGCAATTAAAGAAGTTGTTTGTATAGCATCATTTAAAGTTTTTTCGCAGCGTTCAATACTTTTTTAATTTAGCGGACTACTCTCATAACATACGAGGGCAGTTCGAAATGTTCCTACCCTAACAACGAAAAAGAAGAGCTAGATTTTTTAAATTATTTTATTTTTCAATATAATCTCCTGAAAATTCAATACACTTAGTTCAACGTTTTTCTAGCAATTCTATCATTTGATTAAAATAATTTTCCTGAAGCTTCTCAAAATAATCATTTACAGCTGCCATCGCCTAAAAAAGAAAAATATATATTAAAAATATAAGAAATATGCACTAAAAATTATTATTTTTGCAAAAATCAAGCACCTTAAAACTTAAAAAATAGTAACTTTGTTATTTTGCAAACAGACAAAACTCGAAGATTTCCATAGGACAGTAAGGTTTTTAAAAATGTTTATTTTGATTGAATCAAAATATGAAAACGTAACACTTTTTTATATTTTTTACAAAATAAAAAATGCTCCTAAAAATTCTGTTAAAAATGAAAAATATGCACATATATGCATTAAAAAGCACAAAATATACATTAAAAAGGCACTAAATATGCATTTAAAGTCAAAATATGCAAAAACATGCATTTTTGACTAAATATGCAAAAATATGCAACTACAAATCGATGCCATTTTGTTCTAAATTGGATGATTCGGATAAATATTTAGTCCATATTAGTTTTGGACTATCGAGAAAAACATGCATTTGCATGGAATTCCTTGCCCTACTAATCACTAATGTCTTACAAAATAACACATTTTTCGTTTGTTTTTATTTTTCAAATCTGTAACAATCAGTAAGCAGACCTTCCTTGCTAGTCTCATCAAAATGATAATAATAAAACAACAAAACAATTTAAAATAATATTTTTTTTCTACCATAAGGTTACCATTGTCAAGGTTAATTGCATTCTATGATGAGGTTTTTTTTTGTTAAGTTATTTATTACATTACCTATCTAAAAACCACCTCCCAGTGTTTAGACAGGCCCTTCTAAAGTGGTAGGAGTGTTTTTAAATAATCTACAAGTTTTTTTTTTTTATAAAAAAAACCTTGAAATTTGTTTTTAACAATTGTAATGAAATGTGTGTTTTATGCAATGAAATGTGTTCAGTTTCCCTTATGAATTGAAATCTTTTAAAATAAAATTATTGTAAATATTTTTTTTTTTTTTTAATAAAGTTTTTGTAATTTTTTAAATACTTTTGTCTGCACTGCTTTTCAAATAATATTTTTTTTGAAATATATTTATTTTCGGTTTATTACAGTTTTTCTAAATAATAATTATTTCGACATTTGTTTGCTTTTACAGCTTAGACAATTTTTCGATAATTAAAATGTTGTAAATATTATTTTTATATTACAAAAAAAAAAAAAAAATGTTTTTAAGGAAATGAATTTTTGTATTTTTCTCAGTCTAATGTTTAATGATATGTAAATTTTTAATTGCTTGACTTCTTGTTCATTCAGCTGTAATTTTTATGAACAAAAAAATAACTAAGAAATTTATCTTTAAATCCGAAATGCACAATCTCTAAGACACAGGCTAATTAATTTTACTTTGAAGTTCTTATACATTAAAAAATTTAAAACGCTCTATATTATTTCTAAAAAAATCGCATGCCAAGTAATTTCCTAAGTAATTGTTATTTAAAACTAGCTGATTCGGCCACCGTGACTACACAAAAATAATTTAGCCAAAAAAAATATGTTTAAATCAAGCAGAAACAACCTTAAATTAAATAGATATAGCTTTGAAATCGAACTAATAAATAAACCAGGGGTCTCACATGTTCCTGAACTACGGCAATACCGGTTTTTAATTCAACAGATTGCAGTTACTGCAGTTTTGTTTTTTCTGGCAATACTGCTCTATTTTGTGGGGTGCAGTGTTGCCCGAAAAGTTTAAGCTCATTCCCATTTTGAAAATTTAAATTCCCAATTTTATACCCAATACCCAATTTTAATTTAACAGAAACATAATTTAAAAGAAAAAATAGAAATTAAGTTCGTTTCGCTCTTAAGTCCAAAAAATTATTAAGAAATGACTCTGCAAAGTAAATAAAATTGAATATTTTACAAAGAAATACTTTTTCACTCGAGCTTTAAAGGTCTCAACTCTTTGTTTAAATTGTGAAAGAAAATAATTTTTTATTATAACAAAGACACATTGACAATTAAGCTGAAATGTCACTTTTTCAAAATAAAAGTGTTGTACATTAAATTTTCGAGAGAAAAAATTCTACACAGTTTTCACACGAAACTCATTATCGTGAAAAATCTTTTTTTTTCAAAAAATTTGTATTGAATTTGACAAGTAAATGCGAGTAGTTTTCAAAAACTACTAGTTTTTGGTTAAGAGTAAATCTAGTAGGTATAAGTTCTTGGGCTTGTTAACTATTTTGAACATTAAGTTTGCATAAGTCGAGTTCACACGATTCAGAAGGTACATACGGGGTTAAATGAAAACCCCTGGTACTTTTTGAATCTACGCAAAATTATTTTTTCCTAGTCCTTTGCATGTAGTAATTTCAGTATTTTGAAAATAGAAGATTTTTTGATTAATTAAAGATTTATAAATATTTATACAATATTTCTTCAATAATTCAAATATTTTGGAGAAATTTTAAAATACTTTAATAGATCCAATTTGATCGACTTTAATTTAAAATAATACGCACATAATTTATCCGAAAATTCTTATTTTCGGCCTAAAACTAAATCTTTTAAAATTTACAATTTTTTAGTTACAAATTAGTAATTATTAAAAATTCCCCAAAAATACTTAAAAATTCCAACATATTTTGTTAAATACGTCCAATATCGCTGTGCCTTTCTCCGGTGTTCCCATAGCACTTAATCTCACCGAAGTAAAATAACAATAACAGGGCTATGAACTAAAAAGCTGCAACAAAGGTCACCAACTTTTGTTTATCAGATGGCGAGCACCAACTGTTCTAATAATCAGCATCTTGCACAATTACAGTGATGCCATATTTAAAACCCTTCATCTTTCACCTTCTTTATTTCTTCTCTATAACCTTTCCATTAATAGGAAAAATTTCCTAAGTGTTGCTTCTCCTTACAAAAAAAAAAAAAAAAACATTTTCACATAACTGAATAAACATTTATTTTTACTGAATCTGCAGATAAAGTTCTAAGAAAAAGAAAGAAGAAAAATTCTGCGTTCAGTTTGCACATTAAAAAATAAATTGACTGATCGTATCAAGGGTTATTTGTAGTTGTAATATTGTAAGTATGTAGAAAATTAATCCGTTTTTATTTGTAATATTAAAAATGTGCTATTTTCTTTCTCTCAACTGCCAAAGAAGCATACAAATCTGAGCAATTAGTGATGCCAATAACAATTTTTAAAAAACATCTAAAAATACAATATTTAAAAAAAAAATTCTTGGAAATATTGGAAAAGAAATAATTTAATTTTCTTGCAATTTTTTCACAGAAATTATATTATCAAAATATATAAATATAAAATTCAAGTTTTGAAATAATATTAACCATTTAAGTGCGTCAAAGTTTCAAATTGAATTACTTATTCCACCACTAGAGGGCACGTTTTATTTAAAAATTACAAAAAATGTTTACTATGAAACCGGCCTATCTATCCTTCTACCAAGTTTTGTCATAAAATTCCCACGGAATCCATGCTTGGTACAAAATAGGTTAAATTCAACTTACTTTCTCTTTTGTTTTTGACTGTTAATAAAATGAACCACAAATTAGTCAAAATAACTACCAAAATTTACTTACACACATTTTATTTAGTTTATCTTCCCAGGAAAATTTTCTGTTCCAAAGAATCGGTTGTACAATAGCTACTTTTCATTGATAACCCCTTCTACTGTCGATTCTCACACCGATTATTTTTGTTTGAAATTGTCCCAAAAGCAACCACTTCTTTAGCTCCAAAGTGAAAGCGGTTGCCCTAGAATCAGTTCTGGAACTAGTTCTAGAACTGATTCCACGTGAGCCATACCTTCCACATAGGATCCCAGGAACTAGTTCCGGAACCAGTTCCATGGAATCGGTTGCAGTGGAACCAGTTGTAGAATAGCTGTGGTTGGCTATCGATTGTAAAAAATTTTCATAGGTTTTTTAAAAACAAAACGACTGAATAAAATTAAAGTTACAAATTTTCAGTATTTTATGTTGTTTGTTTTTTTGATGACACGAATTTAGTTAATATCTACATTTCTTTTATGAATGAATTATATTTTTTATATAAAATAACAAAACTGGTATACTACTTGAATAAATAAAAAATTCTGGGTGCAGAAGTTCCCTGAGTGTGGGAAGCAATATATACATCATTACTTCAGTTCCAAATATCTCCAAAAAGCCTGTGCATTAAAATTAAAAAAAATTAGTAATATTTTCGTATTTTCAGCTGATATAAGTAATTTGAGTGTTTTTTACTTCAAATAATTTCATTTAAATTTAAATTGCTACTCCTTTATTTTAATTGTATTTTTTAAAAATTATTTATTTTTTAAATAATGCATCAGATGCTTTTTCAAATTATTTTGGATTTTTTATATGTTAATTTAAAATGCAACTATGAAAATTAAATAACCAAGCAAACAAAGATGATCATTAATGACTGAGAAATTGGCTCCAATAACATAAAAATTTTTCCACTTTTTCCTATGAAAGTGGTCCGTCCAGAAGAGCCCCCTGTGTACTCAGAAATGACTCAGAAAAAAGAACATATAAAATCCAAATTTTCCTCGTAATTTTAAAAAAATTTTGGAATCTTTGCGTCCGAAAAATTAACCCTCAATTTGAGACAGCTTTTTAGATTGTAGAGACAACATGTTGGGTTGTTTTCTGAGGGTTCATATTTTCTACCAGAAAAAAGAGTGTTTTTCAAAAAAACAATAATCATTTCTAGGAGCCATTTAATAATATTATTTATGAGCGCTCCAAAATTGCTGGCTGGGAATTTATTTTTAAAAATTTCTAATCAGAAAATACCAATTAAAGTTAAAAAATTATTTAATAATAATTTATTTTCTATTTTTATAAAAAGATTTAAGCCAATTTACCAATCTCCATAGAAACAAAATATCTAGAAATAGAAATTTTTGGATTCCATACTTAAGAAATGTTTAAGTAGAAAATCGATCTTACTTCTGACTATAAAACTGGTCCGACACAAGTTTGCACCCATGAACAATTCCAATATGTCTTAAAAGAAGAGATGAAAATAAAATACCCGTGTCTTTCACTTTGTCTATATTAATTCGTTTAACCGTTTAAAACGCGAATTAATTCAGTTATTTCTAAGAGTTTTTTTTTTTAATTAAGACGGCCTTTCATATAAATATATTACCTCAATATTAATTCGCGATTTAAACTGTTAGAAGAATTGATCTAGAAAAAGTGGAAGTCATGAATATTTTTTTTATTTTTTATATATTAAGTAGATTTTCTCATAGGTACAACCAAAAAATTAACTTTGTCGGACGGTGTTGTAATAGAAATCGAGTTTTTCCAATACAACATATGTCGGATTTATTTATTTTCGAAAGAGCGGGAATTCCCGGGATACCGGGAAATTAAAAAAAAAAATCCCGCTGTCCCGGGAAATGGAAAAAGTCCGGGAAAAGAAAAACCCTAATCTGTGTACTTTACACATATTAAAACATAACTGACAGTTGCCGTCATATGTAAAAGTTATAGCATCTTCCGATAGGGTGATACATTTTGGGCCACCTTGTAAAAGCCATTTTTGAGTTTAAAATAATTAGGGACAATTTTAAGGTTTTTTTTTTAGAAAGTAAATCTGTTTTCAAAAGCCTAAAATAATAAATCTGTTAACCCTTTAAATAATACATCTGTTATCCTGCGTGCCTTAGTTTGTTTTTCACCATTTTCTATAACATATTTTGTTGGTTTCATTCTAAATTTAAATTCTTTCTTTATTTTTAACAACATTTTCAAGATCATCTAATAATTGAATTTTCAAAAATTTGTCAAAACAAAGATTGTGTAGACGTGGCCAAAAAAAAAAAAATGCATTCATTTTGTTTTCCTCGTAAAGAATTTTAATTTCTGTCATCGATAGTGTTATTATTGTGTAGTAGGTGTTTTTAACATTAACCTTTTTCAGCATTTAAAATATTAATTGCTCTTTAAATGACGTTGTTATTTATGTGGCCAAAATACGCCTGTTTCCACCAACAAGTTGTTATTTATATGTATGATGATGGCTTTTAAAAGGTTTCCTTTGGTAGTTTTATACTGTTTTTTTTTCTATTTGCTTCTACAAGATTCATTTTTTTTTCTATATTCTATGAAAGAAAGTCATATGTTTTATTACGTCATCCAGAATCTATAAAACAATAGACACTGCCTACTTAAATTTTCTTTATGGAGTTATTATATATTCATGACGCAATTTCCTATGATTGCAAGTACATATCTTGTTAGACACATGTAAAGTCTATTTCCATTTAAAAACAACAACCTTATGAGTAGGTGTTATTATGCAATTAACCTTTTCAAATTGTATAATTTCTTTAATTATCCTTAAACTTGTTTCCTCTTTAGCTTCTGCTACTTCTTATTATCATTAAATAGTGATTATATTCGATTATATGCAATATGAGTTTGCAAACTGAAGGATGTGTTTAATGGAAATAACAAGTTTAACATTGCTTGTGATTTTTACATGGAAAACTGATTAAGATTATGAAAATTATCCTTGAACGATGTTTTCAAAAATATGATTAATAAAATTGTTATAAAGTTTGCTTAAAAAATATTCCCAAAAGTATGCTTTACTATTAAATTTCTTAGGTTATTTGTGATCATCCTTAATGTAGGCTACAAAACTAGTTTATTAAGTTGTATGCTGTAGATTTAATTTTAATTTAATGGAAAAAATAGAATTTCTCATACATAATGCATTAAACACATAGACGACTGCAGCTACACGACTACACGACTACAAATGCTGCTGGCTGCAATTGTAGTCGTGTAGTCAGCTACTTAATTTTTTTGAAAACGACAGCAACATGTAAACAGATAATCCTAAATATTTGACATTTTGATAAATATTAATCTTTTTTGGTTTGTGCTTCTAAAATAATGGCTGAGGAATATTTTGTTAATTTTGTAAGATCCATTTTTTTTACAAAACATCACAATAAAGTTATTTCCAAATATAAATTAATGAAACCATCAAACAATTGTAAAATATAAACAGCTGTTTCTTCAGTGTTCCCAAAACGGTGATTTTCTAGTCAGAACTAGCGATTTTATTTCGCCTCTAGCGGGAAAAATTGTCCTGTTTTACATATTTTGTTATATTGTCAACACTATTTTTGTTTTGTAGCCAACAAAAATAGAAATTATCCTAAGTTGACTACAGCGGCAAAAGTAGTCGTGTAGCCGTGTACCTGTGTTGGTGTCAAAATAATCGTTTTCATATAAACGTGTGTATTTTATTTTTGACAGGCTGTAGTCGTGTAGCTGCAGTCGTCTATGTGTTTAATGCTTAACTCTTAACAGTAAAGCCACATTCACAATGATAGAGTACTCCACTCTGCAGAGTGAATTTTGTTCCTTTCTTTATCGCACTTACATATTTTTTGTATCATGCCATCTCTATTTTAGTACACTCCACTCTGCAGAGTGGAGTACTCCATCATTGTGAATGTAGCTTAATGGTTACTTACACTATGCAACACTTTTTCTGGATTGGTGTATAATTCCTGCACTTACCCAGCAAAAACATTGTAGCAACTACTTACCAGCCTACTTATTCGCGTCCCAAAAGTAATGGGTACCCATTATTTTGTGCCTCCGATGCCATTTTGTTCTAAATTTGATGATTCGGATAAATGTTTAGCCAATATTAGTTTCGGACTATCGAGAAAAAACATGCATTTGCATGGAATTCCTTGCCCTACTTATTACACATACGATATCAACGATTTTTAAACTATCCGACCACCCCAACCATGACTGTTGTATTTATAGTGTAATCGTTTTGGTCTTGTGGTTAACTTAAAATATACCACAAAGTTATATAACATTTCGCCCCTTAAATTATGCTTTTAATATTGCAATTATTTCCGCTTTAAAGAATTCTCTTTATAATTTTCTATTAATTCCTAATTAAAAGAATACATAAGTATATTCTTGAAATCATCCTAGAACTGATTATTTAATTTTTCCTTTCTGAAAATCTTCAAAGACATTAATTTTTTACGCCTATTCAGAAATTATTTACGAATTGTTTACAATTTTTAGGCTTATATATTTATTAGGAAAAATGTAGACACTTTAGTCAATATTTACTAATTACACTATGCGACAGTCAAAATCGGGATGGGATGAAACCAACGGGAAATGTTATATCGGTCAAAAACAAGTTATACGTGTCCCGGCGTTTCGCTGGGTCACCCCTAGGAATCGAGATATATCTTTTTTTTGACATAACTCGAGAACCACTAGTCCGATTTTGCTCAAACAATTTTAAAAAAATTAAAAATTACAATTCCTTTAATCTGTTCATATAACGTTTTTCTATATACTCAACAGTTTTGCCGGTGAAAATAAATGTTTGTTACCGCTACCATAAAAATCAATAACCTTTTGTTTATTACTTTTTTTTTAATATTTTAGGCAAAAAATATTTTTTCTTCATACATTTATTTTTACCGGCAAAACTGTTGAGTATCTAGAAAAACGTTATATGAACAGATTAAAGGAATTGTAATTTTAAATTTTTTTAAAATTGTTTGAGCAAAATCGGACTAGTGGTTCTCGAGTTATGTCAAAAAAAGACCACCAAAGGTCAAATCGATATATCTCGATTCCTAGGGGTGACCCAGCGAAACGCCGGGACACGTATAACTTCTTTTTTACCGATATAACTTTCCCCGGTAGTTTGAACCCTTCCCGATCACTGACCCCTACCATTTGTCTCACAGTGTTATGTGGGTTTGAATATAAAATGGTAAACCAAAGTAGTTTTTTATTATAGCCTTAGGAAAAAGCTCTTTTTAAATTAATAGAAAAAATTTATTTCCTACATTAAGGAATGTACAAAATGTATGGTCTACTTTAAGGGGTATATAAGAATATTAAAAATATTTCTTGGGGGAGTACAGTTATTAACTTTAATTTTATAAGCAATCATTCAAAACTTTAAAAGTCAACCCTATATTGCCCAAGGCCTCCAAATAGTGGTCTTCAGATCTTAAAGCCCGTATGACAAGTGCTTTATTTCCTATTGATCAACTATTTGAGAACTATAAAAATCTATAGTCATAGGAAACTTACACAAGCGCAAAAAATACAATAATTCTTTCATATCAGGGAAATCAATATTAGATTGATTCGAAAACAATCAAAATTTAGATTGTTTTCGAAATTGATTCTAGCGATAGAATTATGAAAAAGCTGACTCCAGCTGGTTTATTAAATTTCTCAATAATAAAATCTTTTTTTAAATTAATTTAGCAAATATGTAAAATTCTTTATACTAAATTTGAGCAGCCAGTTTTTAAGATTTTAATTTAACATCAAATGTAGCTTACTTTAAGGACATATTCATTTATTTTTAGATCAAGATAACTTTTTGCGTAAACAAAAAACAGATATTTTAAATTTACGCAAATTCATATATAGAAATTTATTTTTTTTTTAAGAAAAAATCACATGAAATTGTGGATTTTTGCGTCTTAAAAAAATTAAAAAAAAAAAAAAATGATAACAATAATAAATTGTATAATTGGTGTTGTTGTTGTGCTCTACTTGTGATCTTAAAATACGTACGTAAATTTTCATTAACTACCAAAAATTCTTGACACAATTTTCTTTTGTTTTAAAAGCAACTAAAATACTATAAGGAAAGTAATATACAATAATTTTTTTCTTTCACAAAAAAAAATATATATAAATATATATATTTTTCCTGTCAGCTAAAATTGAGAAACGTGTGTAAATTGTCATAAATTTCAAAAGCAATATTTCTTTTCTTTAACGTTTTCATTAATACTGTCTGGCGGTTTATAGACTGCAGGAAAAAAAAAATATATATTTCGTAAATGGTTTCAATTTTCTGGGAATTTTTTTAAGGTTTGTTTTAAGTTAAATTATGTAAAATTTTTAATTTTTGTTTATAGGAAATCATGAAATTTAATATCTTACAGACGACAGGTTGAATGCACTTTTCGTGTGATTTACTTTCTTGGGTTAGCAAATTTATTTTTAGTCTTTTTTCCCCTGAAGTTTTTTGTAATTAAATTTATTGAAAGCCTTATGTGAATGTCTATAATCCCCATTTTAACATTGTTTTGTGTGCGCAATTTTATATAATAGGATGGCACTTTCGGTATGAACATTTTCCACAATTTCAAGTAGTGAGTTAAAAATATATTCTTAAAACTCTAACAATGAAGTTTAAGTTCCTTAGAGAATAATTTTCCCCCTAATATGACTGCTATAATGTTCTCCATTTGTGTTTCTCTGCCAATTTTTCCGTTTACTTTTTGGTTTAGCCTTATTTAGTGTTTTTTGCCTTCTATATTCCCTTCTTTTTCCTCAGGCCTGTGTTGCATTTATGTTGCGTTGTCTTCCTTTTACAATCTTATTCTGTACTGTTTACATTTTTGTTGCTTTGTTTTATGTTTAAATTTCCATTTTTGTTAATATTGTCCCTATTATACATTTTAGTTTCTACTTTAAACACGCAGTCTACTACACTTACACGTTCTCTTTGTATGTCGTATATATTATGTATGTATGATGGTTTGATTGTCAGGACATTGACCTGAATGAAAATTAAGGCTTGTCGCCATCGTCAGTTACTCTTCAAACATCTTTTGTTGGTTTTATGCTGCTTTGGGTTTTTGTTTATTCTATTGGTGGTTAAAGTATGTTTAGAAAATACAAATACACTTAAGTTATACGAATTAAATGTATCATTGAAAAAAATCCCTAAAAGTGTGCTTTTAAAAATGGCTATAATAACTCTTAAAAGCAGACTATAATTTATTGTAAAATAACTCTTAATATTAAGCTTTGGAAATTATATTTGAAGTGCCCTTTAAGATATGCTAAGCAATACAATTTTTTCATAAACATTTTATTTTCAGCTGAATATATAAGTTGTTATGATATATTTTTATAAAATATTGTATATATGTTAAATTTTCTGTTAGAAAGTATAAGTACACTTGTATGAATTAAATCTAATCTTAGGAAAAAATCCCTAAAAGTATACTCCCTAAAATTAGCCATAATCCTTTTTAGAAGTATACTTCAAATTTTATCATAATAATTCTTAAAAGTAGGCTTCAGCAATTATATTTAAAGTGCCCTTTAAAGTATGCTCTGATTTTTTTAACATTATTCCTCCCTTAGTATGATAGAAACAATTAATATTCACATCTTCCAGCAATATTATAGCTTTTGAAAAATATTTTACAATATATTGCCTAATATATTGTTCAATATTGTACTTTTTATAGAAATGTCTCCGCGGAGCAGAACTTTGGGGCTTTGGCTTTTTAAATTTCAGTTGAAAAATTTTAAAGTTTTAAATTTTATAAAAACCCATGCGAAAAAAGTATTTTGTGACTTATCGTATTATACATGATTTTATCCGAAAAATGAGAACATCTTGCTGTATCATAAAATATCTAAATTGGTTTAATAAGATCTAAATTGATACAATTAAATAATTATTTGATACAATTAGATATAATATGATTGATTAAGATATAGTTTTTTACAATATGATCCGAATTTTGTCCACACTCAAATGTATCAAATTATATAAAATGTATATATATGTAATACAAATATATGCAATTAGATACACTCGTATATAAAAATATGTAATTGTATGTGGTATATGGAGTGACATATAGGTAGATATAATTGGATATTACTATATGTTGCACTATATGAAGTGTAATATAAAGAAAGATATATTTAATATACAACGTTATACTATCCAATGTAATATAATTTTGTATGAATACATATTTTGCAATATATTACCGCAAGCAATTTTACAAAGTCGTATACATCTATATCAAAACTTTTTTACTTGCGAATATATTCTAAGAAATATCAGGATTTCTCTAAGGAAAAGTAGTTTAACATATAAACATTTTTCTATTAGAAAAGCTTGTCTGACCTGAGAAGTTGCATAGAATTTGAAAAGGAAATACTTTTTTTTAATTGGACATAACCGGAGAAAGCTATAAAATAGTTCAGAACCCAAAAAAAAACTTTTTTTAATGAAATTTTGTTTGGAATCTGAGAAAATCTTTTTTTATAAAAGCTTTTTCTCAGAATCTGAGAAATACTTTTTCTATGGGAATTATTTGGTGAATAATCAGCAAAATCGAGAGAGAATCCGAAAATTTTCCTTTTCCTTACATAAGAAATGTTTGATGGAATCTGAAAAAGCGATTTTTTTTAAGTTAAACAAAGTCTGAGAAATCTATAAGAAGCTTGAAATACCTACAGTAGTTTTGATTTAACTGCCTTTTTCTTAAGTGCACATTTGCTATAACTGCACAAAATTTTGGTTTCGTTTCTATTTTACAAAATTATGTACGCAATTGTCTTCTTTAAGTGCACTTTTTGTACCTGCGCATTTAAGCTAACTGCCTCATATTTTTGGCAGTTTTACATTGTTTTCATAAAAAAGATCACCCGTAGCTGCCTCTTGTGTTTTGCTTTGTTTTTCAATTCTAGGCTAACACATAAAATAAATGTGTTTTCAACTTTTTTTGTGACAAAAATATAATAAGATCTGGTGCAAAGCACAAAGTTGTCTTCATTAGCTTCATTTGTTTTGTTTGTTTTCAGTCTGTATTGGTATACCTGCACATTAAGGCAGGTAAACATTTTGACTTAGCTGCGTTTTCGGCTTACCTGCACAAAAATTCTTGCAAAAGTTGGTTGTGCAGCTAAGTCAAAATTACTGTAAATTAAAGCTCTTTTTTTTATAAGAATTATTGTTTGGAAATTGAGAAAGATCTTTTTTCTAAAAAAAATTTCGTAAATCAACGTGTACAGTTTTGTCTATACAATTCCTTCGAAAAAATTGACAAAGTTTTTTTTGTACTGGAAAAGTTCCTCAGAAACTAAAAACGGTAATTCCTCTAGCAAGAGTGGTAAAAATTAAAAAAAAATTGTTTTTTCTATTATCAATATTTCTTAGAATTTGAGGAAACTCTTTTTTACGGAGCGAAAAATGCTCTCAAATTGGAATCTTGGAATGCTTTTTGCTTTTTTTGAGACCACTTTAAACCACTCAAAATTGGCGAATAATTGGTAAAAATTTAAAATGACTTTTTCTATAAACAATGTTGCTTAGAATTTAAAAAAGTTATTTTTTAGGAAATAAACAATGCCTGCAATTTTACTTCGGATCTTTGAAAGCAGAGATTTTTTCTGTAGAAAAATTGACTCTAAATCAGTATTTTCCCCCCCTACACGGGAAACGAATTTTGGTGGACGAGTTTTAATTAAATTTTTCAGTAAACTAATGAAGTTTTCTTCACAAACCAAAAGAAGAATTTCTTAAATTTGATGAAAAAGCTTCATACATTTTATGAATCTAGTTTTAGCGAAACTTTTTCATTGAGTGCATGAAAGTTTTAATAAATAAAATGAAATTTTTAACAACATTTTATGAAAAACTTCATTGATTCAATGAAAAGTTTCAATGGACGAGTTCCAGTAAAATTTCATTGGTTTTATGCAAAAATTCATTAATATCATGCAGACAATTCTCTCAGTGTAGAAAACTTTTTCATCTCTGCAGATAAACTGATTAAGAATCTGGAAAAGCTCAATTCTAGCAAAAGCAAGATGGAATCTGAAAACGTGCTTTTCGGTCAGAATCTGGGAAAATTATTATTATTATTATTATTTTTTTTTGGAATTTAGACAAAGCCTTGGAAACATATAATTTCTTACTTAATCGATCTTAGTTCTGACTATAAAATTGGCCCTAATTCCCTAAAAAAATTACCCAGAATCTAAAAATGTGTTTATTTTCTATAGAAAAACATGTGTTCCGAATGTGAAAAGCTTTTTTCTAGAACAGATTGACACAAAATCTGCAAAATATTTTTAAAGAAAAAATTTGTTCAGAAAACAAGCTTTTTTAATTTGAAAAAAAAATTGATAATCTGAACTTTTTATATGGACTAAATAATTTAAGATTTTTTTGCAAAGAAAACGTTATTTTTCAATTTAAACTCTTTGTAAAAATAAATTTTTTCGACTAAAAATACGTCTTTTAATCACCTTTTATTACCTCACAAACAACTTCTCAGAAGTTGAATTACAGCTATCAACAACTTACTTTGCGCGTCATGTCTTGTAAAATTCATTGCTAATTATGTTAAAAATGAACAACTTCAAAAATTTTCAACAGCTTACAACACATGAAGGAAGTTGTTCGTTTTTAGCAAAATAACCAATGAATTTCAAAATTAAGTTTTTAATAGCTGCAATTCAACTTCTGAGAAGTTGTTTGTAAGGTGTTGTATACAAGAATGTATATTGTACTATTTATAATATTCATTTTTTGGAAAGCTGTGTGCTTGTGTTTAAATTAATATTTACGTCCCAGCAAAAAGTATGTTACTGGAAGTCATACTTTACAAACCACTTCTTTCATTGCTTCAAAAGTATCCGTTAGTGTATTTTTACTGCTTTTTTAGTAGTAATTCTGTAAAACTTAAAAAAAATCACTTCTTTCATTGCTTCTAAAGTATCCATTAGTAGTAATTATAAGTAATTCTGAACAACATCCAAATAAAATCACTTAATTATTGCTCTAAAAGTGATCCTAAAAATTAGATCACTTAACTACAGTTCCATTACCAACAGATACAAATACAGTTTATTCCTAAACAGATGATCTCGGGTTCAATTCCTGCCGGGAACGATATTTATTTTTTTTAATTTTTTTAAAATTTTTTTTTGTAAATTTTTTTATTTTTAACTAATTTGTTTAAATTTAATATTTTTTTAATTTTAAAATTTTTTAGATTATATTAAAATAAAAATGTGAAAAATTGAAATTGAAAGACTATTTTCACAAGTAACTTTTTTTTTTTTTTTTTTTTTTTGGCTGGATAGATATGCAGCTTTATTAAAAAAACGCTGTTCAAAAAATATTTCCTGGTGCCTTTTCTTTTAAAAATATGTAGTTGTTTTTAGTAACTTTGCTGTAAGAAATTACTTTTCCTACAGAAAGGTCATATACTATATTTTCCCCTTGAAATATGCTTTTATTTAACATAGTACATAAAGTTATGCCTTTTTGTTGTGAAAATTAATATTCAAAGGTCAACTGTACAAATAATTGTTTGATGTAAACAATTGAGAAGTTATAAAGATAGTGAAATGTATATGTTAGTTATGTAATGTAATCAATTTTTTTTGTAAATATAAAAAAAAGAATTTATAAAAATGCCTTAAAATATGTTGCAAAAAATTGCATAAGTTTAGCCGGAAAATATGCAACAAATAACTTGTAACAAACAATAGATACCTAGAAGTACATAAATTAAGCAGTTTTGCTGTACTAAAATGTAGTTTAAAACAAACATTTTTTTTTAAATGTATTAAGTTTTTTGGTTAAATTTCTTAAAAAAAATTATGATTTTAACTTTAGTTTTAGAAATAAATTTTTAATTCTTCCCTTCCATAGAAAAAACTTTATTAATTTTCTATTCCTTTTTTCATAATGAGTATTACCTTAAATTGTATACAAAAGCTTATTAAAGTCTTTTTATTATAAAGTTGTAGCTAACAAGTAGAAGATTAATAAGAATATAATGATTATGTCCTTGATTTAAATTAAATGAAAATTTTAAGTTTTCAAGTGCTGTCTATTTATTACAAAAGCAAAGTCCTGAAGACAATAGCAACACCTAAAAGTATGCTATTACTTTTTTTCTTTGCAATATAAATTGTAAGTTATAGAGAAAACGTCAAGGTCTGAAGGTTTGCAAATAAAAATCTGATTTTTCCCTTATAAAAACAAAAGACTCTTCCTTGTGGATGAATAAACTTTGTAGACTTTTGTTTTGTGGAAAAAGAGAAACTTTGATGTTTTATACATTTGGGATTTGAAACTCTAAAAAGTACTCTCAAATATTGATTTTTTTTTTTCGTTACTCCTAAAGAGAAGATTTTTATGTAAAAAATTAAAGCAACAGAAATTAGAAAATTCTTGGTAAGGATATTTAGCTTCTCTGTATTATCTCTACATTACGTTACTACCACTTTTTGTAGCACATACTCGAGGGTGTAAATTGTATGTATATTTTTTTTGGTATTTTGGTAAATACCCTCAATCTGTAACACCACATCATATGGTTTGACAATGTATTTTATGTTGTCTGTGAACATGAATCTCTGTAGAATTTTTCTGATGTGGTTACACGATATTGTAAATATTTTGTGTCTATGTTGTGGCTTTATATATGTAATGCATTTTTTACATAATGTTGGGAGAATATCATGTTTTGAAAGTATTGTATATGTTAAGGTGTGGGTTATGTTGTATGCATATTAAAATAAGGGCGGCAACCTTATAGAGTTTTATTAATTTTGCCATTTAACATGATAATTTTACCTTAAAGTAGTAGAAAAAAAAACAAATAAAATTGTTCGATCAATTTATTAATAAATTCTCCTTCAAATCAGGCATTTTTTTTGTAATGAACACCACCAAGTGTACAATTAAAAAAAAATAATCACAACAACGCAAGTGTATTAAACTTTATGATTTTTTAAAAATGATTTACTTTTCTGGACAATACTAAACATTATAAAAATTACCCTTAAAACTGGGGAAAAATGCTGAAAAGTGTAATTTACTGAATGTTTTTAATAAAGCAGGGTGTACACTAGAGCGAAAACCCTCCAATCTGAAGTATTTTTGCAAGGAGGTTTTAAAAAAAAATTTTTTTTTGCCGAATGTAGTGGTCGCCATTTTACATTTTTCGTTATATCTATGGCATTTATAGTCGGATCTTAAAGTATGATACATCGATGTTTTTCTCTCGAGGAGACCAGTGTTTTGCTCTCAGGGCCATTGACCTCAAGTATCAAGTAGGGGTCGCCTTTTTAAATTTTTTTTCATTGGATTTTTCCTTTATAGCAAAACACTGGTCTCCTCGAGGCCAAAAAATCGATATATCACACTTTAAAATCCAACTTTAAATGCCGAAGCTATAACGAAAAATTAAAAAAGGCGACCCCTACGTTCGGCAAAAAAGAAAAAGTTTTTTTTTGAAATTGCCTTGCAAAAATACTTCATATTTGAGGGTGTACGGCGAACTTTTATTTTGAGGTACGGTCTAGTGTACACTTTCTTATAGATTTAGCAGAAGTTTGCTTAAATAATACACTCAAAGAAATAAATCCGTTAAAATAGAAAAGTTACTAAAAATTAGTTAAAAATGATGCTGCAGAAAAAACTGCTGAAATTAGCAGTTTTTTTTTTTTTTTTGGTAAATACTAGTAAAATAAGAACAGCAAAATTAAAACTGTTAAATTTACAGAATTTTAGTTATATTTAATTTAACTTTTAGTTAATTGAAAATAAAAAATTGTACTATAAAATCTGCAGAAAATTTTGCTAAATATTAGTAGAATGGAAATAGCAAAAATAAACTGTTTTATCTACAAATTTTTTTTTGCTATTTTTGAGAAAAATTTAGCTAAATGCTAGTAGCAGTCTATTCTGCTAAAATCAGCAGAAATATTTGCTAGAAAAATTGTAAACTGCTCGATTTTTATTTGCATTAAAAAAAAAAAATTAACCTGCTAATATCAGCAAAATTTTTTGCTGATATTAGCAGGTTAATTTGATATTTTTCATTAACAAGAATTTAACTCAAGCATAACTAAAATTCTGTATATTTAACAGTTTTATATTTGCTGTTCCTATATTAATAATATATAGCAAAAATAATTTGCTGATTTTAGCAGTTTTTTAAGTAAATTTTTTTGCTTTTTTTTACAGATTTATTTCTATGAGTGTAGAAAAGTCGATCAAGGGGGCTTTTACCTGCCAACCCTAACGTAGGCAACGATTTTGTTTGAATATGTTCAAGAGCGAGCTGTTTGCATTAAGACAATTTTGATAAAAAAATATCGGTACAGCAACATGAACGTTCTCGTTAATATCGTCTTTGGCCAGCTATAGTCAGAACTAAGAGACATTTTTTCAAAAATTTTACTTAAGTCAGAAATTTTTAAACATAATTTCCAACTTAAGACATATTAAAGCCAAAGATCTTTCTTATTTCTGAGTATGAAACTGGCCACGTAGACTTTTTTTGCACTCAAAATTTGAGGTCGTGATTTATCGAAAACATTAGAGAAAATTAATGTTCTGATCAGCTATCAGAAATTGGATCAGGATATTTTACAAATGTAGTCCCTGGTGGGGTTTCTAATACCGATTTCGGTTGTACCGAAATTGTCGAAATCCGAGCTATTTTTGCAAATTCGAAATACCGGTTTTATGACGATACCGGTTTCGGTATTGCATACATTTTTTTTCTTTACTGTTCCCAGTGTAGAAACGGTAATCACATATCATTATTTTTTGGACTACCAGTAATGACACCCACTTACCTTCTGCATTATTTTAAAACATATAATAATGAGTTACTGATAATGACTTATTTTTATCATTATTTCAAATAGAAAATAATTTTCTAGATTTTTTTGAAAATTTTTTGAAATCTATTTTTAGACTCAATATTTTTTAAACACTGGTAAGGACATATCTAACCACATATTTTTTGATTTTTTTGATGTTGGCAAGTAAGCTTACTTGTGTGAAGCAGGTCAATTATGTTTTTATCTATTAAATATTACATGTCGATATAGCTCAGATGGTAGAGCTATTGACTGGCAAAAAAAAAATACAATAAAAAATTTTTTTTTCATATAATTTATATTTTTGAAAATCTATTTTTAGACTCATTATTTTTGTCAGTACTGGTAAGCACATAGGTAACGATATATTTTTTGATTTTTCGTATGCTGGTGTGTAACCATAACTCATTATTTTTCGCGACATCGCCGTATAAATGTAATAAGAATTGTAATAACAAAAGTAACTAGTTACCATTACCAAGTATGTAGTTACATAACCACATATCTGGTAATGATTTTCTACACTGGGTTTTAATATTTTCTCTCCTTATTTGTGTGCAATTTAAGTAAGTTTGACAATAAATTTGTTCTTATATTAACAATTTTTTTTTTTATAAATTTTATTTAAAAAAAATATTTTTTTTTGCCTAAGAAAATCGTCAGGGGACGACGTTTTTAGAGCTTTTAGAAATCTTTGTTAAATTTAATTACAAACTCATTGAGAATTTCTTGTTCTCGTCTAGAAGCGTTATTAAACATTTAAATTATCAAAGAAAAAACAAAAAAAAAACAACAAACATTTTTAACACAATTTTCTTTGTCATCTTCGAATATACTACTCTGTTGTTTTGATAGATTTAGCATTTTAGTGACATCCATTTACCGCTTTTTGCATTCATACAGTTCTTTTAACTTGCCACTTGATGCTGCTGCTGCTGCTTGCGCCGTGATCGTTTAATCAATTGATTAAGGCCAGCGAATTCTCTCTTTGCTGTTTCTTTTGTAGATCGCGTTTCTACGATCTCTTCTTCTTTCTATCAGACTCCAGTTTTTGTCTCTTATCCATTCTTTCCGGATTTCTCGCTTAATGCCAAGTACTTGTTGACATGTTGTTAAATAAGCTTGTTTGATTGAGTTCCAATTGTCCTTCATTGAGTCCGTGAGTTCAAAAGTATTATTTACTAATCTCAGTTGTTGATAGAATTGTTCTTTCGTTGCAGGTTGTTTCAATTTTTTGATATTAAAACGTTGTTTTATTTCTGCGTTTTATCGATGCTATAACGAGGTGAAGATCTAATGCAATGTCTGCCCTACATTTATTTCTTACATCCAAAACGCTAATCCTCCGCATTTTATCAATACATATATATGTATATGGTCTATCGATACTCGATTGCAAATGAAAAAATTCTTGCTATTGTAAAACCAATAAAACTTTTTGCTGAATAATAGTAGAATAAAAAAAACTCAAAAAATTTGTACAAAAATTATATTTTCGTTAATTTATTTGCTGAAAATTTAAATTTAGAAATTGTGTAGAGTTGTTTTTTGAATTGTCATTCCCGTTGTCTTGTACTACATCCAGACAAACTGCTATATCCACATCTTCCCTATCTGGTTGTCGTCCATGCTATAATTGCATTTATCATTTTACTGATTTTTCTACTACCTTATTTTTTTCTTGAGTGTACGATTATTTTTTTTTTTCCCAAATTGACAGCATACTTTTCCATGAAATAAATTTTCAACCATTTATTCTTAAATAAATATTATGTTTATAGTATTTGCATGTGAAAAATTGCCACATTTTGTTTAAATTAATAATAAATATATTTTCCCCCTTGTTCTAAGAAATTGTGTACAAAATATAACATAAATCATGGCCTACTTTTAGGAAAAAAATTAACTTTTCATTTTTTTATAACAAATTCAAAACATACTTTTTGGCTTAAAATTTATAGTGTTGGCAGTTTGTTGATATATTTTTATATTTCTACCACAGTATATTAAATTGAAATGTATTTCTAGGAAAAAAAAAATAACACAGCAAAAATCCAATACACGTGTTATTTGTTTGTGTCTGGAGTTTGGCTCAAATAACAATTATTTAAATTAAACACGCAAATTTGCTAATATTACAGAAAACTTTTATACATTTTAACTAAAATTATAACCATTATTAAAGCTTATCATAAAAAATTAATTGACATGATACAAATAAATTCATTTAAGACTTAAATATGACTATAAGAATTAATTTATTTAGAACAAGAAAAAAATTATGTCAGTGAACTTGTTTAATAAATACACGCAAAGAAAAAATTATGATTGAGATGACCATATTCGAAAAGCAGAAGGGATATATTATTGGGTTTATGATTGCGACAATCATATTAATAAAAAGTTGTGAAATGTTTTTATCATAATGTGGTTCTTATATTATTACATTATGATTAATATCATACTATGATCCCTATAGTATTCTACCAGCATTTCTGCTGAAGTTGAATTACCTCGTTGATCATATTATGAACATGTAGAAAATTTTGTGATAATTTAGAATCATATTATAATCCTTTGAAACATATTGTGATCATTTTGTGCTGCAGACTACAAAATTTGTAATTTTTTTTTCAATTCTACTCCTAAACAAAACTAAATTTTTCACCCTCCTGATTATACCCGCTCTCCAACAATATTTTTTCTACGTGAATACAAAAAATTAAAAAAAAAATAACTTTTTACTTATAACACTTGGTACTTTTATGCACAATAAACAATCATTTTAGTTGAAGATTGCTTGACAATTTATATTTTGCCCAGACTATCTCGGTAGACCGGATTCCTTCTTTGACATACAAAGATTTGCGTTCTTTTTCTATTTTTTATATCTTTGTTTGATATTATGATGTCAAATCTTCTCTCATATTTTTGTATAAAAATATATACTGACCATCTTATACTTGGCGAAACTATACAATGATTGCTACAAATATAAAGCGATTGCGATTATTATTCACTGATCTCTTTCAATTCAGATAATAATATAATTGTAATTACAAGAGATGAATATGATTATCCAGAGAGTATATGATTGCAGACAAAGAGAATAATATAACAAAAAAAAAAAAAAGTGAGCTTTTAACTATAAAATGATTATGAGCGATCATAACACTATAGTGAAGTACGATTTATACAATAATATTTTTTTAATAGCAACAGCCACCAAATTTTCGTAGCCGTGATCATATTGCAATCATATCTTTTCTCTAGGTGTAAAGATTGTTGCAGTAAATTTCAGCAACATGCTGAGTCATACATATTTCAAAATTATTTATTTTCTTCCCTATACATTTATTATTTTCTTTCTTCCCTAAAGCCTACCAAGAATTCCAAGACATTATTATTCCAAGTATGTACCAGAACAAATAAACTATTTAAGCCATAGATTAGTAATGGAACACAACATGCTACAGATGTAAAAATACTAATGTTTATGCATTGTTAATGCCGATGATGAAGATTAAAGTAAAATTGTGTAATGAATTGTAATGAATTTCTTTCACTTTAATTATTTTCTAAGAAGTGCGCCATTAAAAAGTGTAACACACACATTTTTCTTAGTAACTATTTTCACCTTTAATTAAAATAATTTTTCTTGTTCAAAATATCTTTGAGAAATATGTATGTCAGATTTTAAAATGCATCGGTTTGTCAAATTTGAGTGTTTTATTAGTTTTTAATGGAGAATGAAAGACAATTAAAACTATTCAGAACAATCCATTGTGGACTTATAAAAAAATTGCAAAAGAAGTACGCTTGACCAGGCATTGTTCAACAAGGACCTAATAATTGAAAGAAAGCCTGGATCGGGCAAGCAAAAAAAACTTAAAAACGAGTCAAAAACATGAAAAAGCTATTGAGGGCAATATTCGCAAGGTTTTGTGCGCTGAGTTAAAATTTCGTTTAGATTAGATCAATAAATTTTAAAATTTGGTTAAGTGGTCTGCGAAACATCAGTTGCCGGGGAAAATTCTAATAACTCGGAGTGAATTCGAGTTTTTACAAAGAGAATTCATTCCGAATCACGATTCTTTAATAATTTTAATTCTAATTAGTTTTAAAATATATTTGAGAAAATATACAAAAAGCCATATTTTTCCCTTGTAATCCGTGTTCCGATGCGGCACGTCTTCATGCTATCCGATTATCCTAATTTTTTAGGGAACATAGTTTTACACCCAAATAAATATTTCCAGGGGGTAGCCCGGTCAATAATTTAAAATTAATTTTCATCCATACAAGCTTCGATTACCCTAATGTACACTGAGAGTGGTTTTGAAAAGTTTTCACAGTGTTTTTTCCCACTTCCAATTCGCTTGCCATTTTGAATCTAATAAAAGCTTTGGCAAAAAAATTTAAAATATGAAATTTTCTTACACGGAATGAAGGGTGTGTATAGTTGATCTTTTTATTTGGTAAATTAATGTTTTTAGAGTTTTTCAGAGTTGAATAGAACCAGCTGCGATACTTTAAGAATTAAAATTCAAAGCAAAAACAGTAATAACAAAAGGATAAAAATATCATTGTTAGATTTCGTTGATGTTAGTCTAGTTGAATTGTTAACATATTATATTTGTTTTCAACTTTAGCAAAAGTAGACGATTATCAATGATTAACCCATCAAGGCAAACGACACTGATGAAAGCGAAAGCCGAAAATACGTATTCTCTTTGATGGCCTTATCGAATTCTTTAAAAAAAATTTTATTCTTTGTAATTTACTTGTGAAAATTGTATCATCTTTCTTTAATTTGGAAAAGAATTTAAATAGAAAGAGATATTTATTTATCCAATCCAATCCAATCATCATTTTTTTTATTGCGCACAAGTGATGAGTTGGTGTGATGCCTGCGAAACAATTTTATTGTCTATCATGAAAATGGTCAACCTTTTTCAAACAATAAATAAAATCTAATATGACAATATCACATTACAATTTGGACTTGAGGTAGAACAATATTCTAACTAAATATATGAAAATATTTGAAGTTCCGAAAAACAATTTTTGTATTTTTTAATGCAATGTGTTTTGCAAAAACAACAAAATAAAGTAGAATTTTAAATAAAATTTGGGAAGAGCTCTGATTTGGATTAGAAAACAATTTAGCCGAAGTAAACTTTCTGAAAACTTACATAAGTCATGACTAGAAACTAGAATCTGAGCATTTTAGGTTCACGGTTAAAAACCAGAATTTGAACTCTTTACAGGTTCCCATATCCCTTAAACTACAAATCTTCAACAAGTTCCACAACTCTGCACCAGATGACTTGCAAGTTGCAACTACTCTTCCAAAATTAAACATCTCGCACAATTACACACTGTGAGAATTATCTTGATGATATTAATGAATTTTTGAATTTTTAAAATATATACTTTCTTTGTCCTTGGTAAACTGATTCACAAAGGCCCGAGCACAAAGCCTATTGAGTTTCGTTGGAAATGATCCTGGTTTACAGCTAGTACCTATATAAAGTTCTCCCAAAAATTGACTCTTCCCTTTAGAAAACGTGTATGCCCATACAATTTAAACGATTTCGTGTACTTCACATTGTGTGTGCTTACGATATGGTATACCAGTGCATATAAAAATTGTATATGAAACCTAAAACATTTGAAATTTTACAAAAAATTTGTCTAACTTACATGCCACTGTACATCTGTGTACTTATGAAGTATATTGTCTTGTGGGCCATTACAATGCGGATATACCCTGGGTAAAGTAAGCCAGCTTGTGTGCAGGGTTTAACTACTCGGGGATACTTGTGTGTGCACGTACAAGAATTCCGATTTTCATTTCCGATTTTCTCTTAAATACACCTAAAATAAAAAATATAAAATCAGTAGGAAATTTTGGATTTTCAAAATTTTTTAAACCGTTTATGGACAAATTTTGACACCATTTCAACCCATTTCAACCCACTTAAATTTCGGCTTCAAAAATTAGCTGCCACGCCAGACTTCAACTTTTTTACTTGTTTCTTTATTATAAAAATCTACGCCCTTCTATTTTATTCCATTCTATTTTAACTGAAGGTGATTCTTGTTTACTGCTTCTGATGACTCATCGTTGTTTGTATGCCTAAAAGTATGCAAAGAAATTTAATACATTTAGCCTCCTTAAAATATGCTTCACATATTTTTCTTGTTGAAAGTTTTTTTTTTATAACTGTAAAAAAATCTAAAGAAATATTTATCTTTGTAAAGTACTTCTTTTTATAATTCTATGCTTTTAAACACAAATAAGAATGGTGCTCCAAATGAAAGACCACGAAGGATTCTTATCCTCTTCACTGGCTCCAAGTGCGTTTTTAGATATTAAAGAAAAGAAAAAGGTCGTTGTTTATACGTATTTGAATAAATTTGTTAATAACTGTAATAATATGTCTGGCTGGCCTCTAATGTTGTTGTATACACGAGCATACAAAAAGTTTTTAATTTCTAACAATAACGCAATTTCTACAGCCACACCACAAAGGTTATTAAAGGACAAAAGCTATAATATTCAAGTTCAAGGACAGTGTGCAAACAGCAAGCGAAGATTAAATTTCCAATTGCCATGAATTAATAAAACAAAAACTTCTAGAAATTCTTAGAATTCATTAAATATAAATCTTTGTGATTTTGCTTGTTGTATTTCCAGAAAAAAAAAACATGTGCGGTTTTTTATATTTTTCTATAGGGTAATGTGGTAAAGTGGAAAACGGCTATGGCTCGATAAATGTAGCAGCAATATACGTTAAGCTTCTTTTGAGGAAACGATATATCTTCAAGCTTTAACTGAAAACAATTAATTTAACGTTCCAAAGAATTCTTCAAAACAACTAGATTTTCCACATTACCTTATGCTCCCCTATATTTTTAATTTCACCGTGTTTAGTATTTAAATAATTTTTTATATTTCTAAACAATTGTTATTGACTGCATTAATGCAAACTCGGTATAGTGTTTGTTTAGCTTAAAATGCGTCAGAATTTCAATGAGCTGAAAAAAGTTATAATAAAAATGTCAGCATTTATATGTACATTGTCATTGTTTTTCTATAAACGTGGCAAGTGGTTAAAAAATCCTATTAATAACAGTTCATTTAAATTTTATGCAAATTATTAGTTTCCTGTTTAACAATGCAAAATAATTTTAAATTGAAAAAGTTGTAAATTTTGTTAACAAGTATGCGGATAATTATTTTGTGACAAAATAGCTTTTTTACTCATAATTGTTTGTTTTTGTTTTTTGGACCTTCCGTTTTTTAAATTTTTTTTACTCAAATTTGCTTTTTTACTCATAATTGTTTGTTTTTGTTTTTTGGACCTTCCGTTTTTTAGCTTTGCAATAGCTCTTTCTTAAGACTTTTGAGCTTTAAATTAGTTAGAGGTTAAGAAGAAGAATAAACATTTTTTCAAAGTTATAGACACATTATTAATTTGCAAATCAGACTAGATCTAGTTTCTGCTTTTTTTTTATGGACAGGCTTCATCAGTGTCTCTATATGAGAATTTACTCTCAGAAGTGATCAAACAGACATACAAACATTCGGCTTTAGATTTTCTGTGCAGGCAATTTGTGTATATAGGAGACGGACTGCCAGCAGAGCATTTTTATTTTTCTAGTAAAGTGTTGTTTCTTCAAACGCGTCATATAGACCAAATGCAATTAATATTGTAATTAATATGCATTTTTATTAATTTTAATTAAATAGGTTCGAGGTTAAGAAGAAGAATAAACATTTTTTCAAAGTTATAGACACAATATTAATTTGCAAATCATTTTTTTTTTTTTTCATTACTTCATTTCATTTTAAATACAACGGATTTTGCTTTTTTTTCTCTCCTTTGGATATAACATAAAGAATTTTATAGAATTTTGAATAACAAATATAAATTAACTTTTAACATATTTTGAGTATTGTTGGTTTTTGAACAAGGTAGGGATATGTGTAGCTCTATTTTGGCGGATGTTATTTAAAAAATCCTTTAAAACCTTAATACACCCTATTTTAACATGCGGATGCCTCGATTTTTATTACTAAATTATAAAACTTTTGCAATAAATACAACATATTTCAAATTATTATACTTTAAACAGAAAAATACGGTTTGTGTAGTTTTTTATGCGGATATTAGCATTTTTTTTTTCAAAATTTGTAACAGAAAAAGTTGCAATTTCCCTAGATCTTAAAAATTCATGCGAATGTTTAATAAGAAAGTGCGGATATTAACATCCCAGCGAAAAAAGAGATGCCGAAGCAGTAGAAAAAGCACTACAATTGATGATCTAGATGTACTTCTTTTTTAACATAAACACTAATCGTTTTAACATTGAGTTGTCATAGGAGAGGAGTACTCCGATTTTAACATTTTTCAGTACTTTTTGAACGAGTGCAAAGGAAGCTCTTTTTCACCAATTAAAAGTTAAAAAAAATTATTCACAAAAAAAATTATATTTTTTTATTTTACAAAAGTTTTTTTATTGCCGCCACCGGGTATCGAACTTGCGACCTCACGATTGCTAGTCGCTGAGCTCTACCGCTGAGCTATTCTTTGATATCAAAGTTGACTGGCATAAAAACACCACTATGTTAATGCGAGATATTGTTCCTTATTCTCTTCAATAAAAGTACTTATTAAACAAGTGTAAAAAGTGCACTCCAATTCAATATTGGTTTCAGTACTACTTTTACAGCTACATAAAAATCAATTTCTCACCATTTTTTTATATATACATATTTTTAAAAATTTAAAAATTAAAAAATATTGAATTTAAACAAATTAATTATAAATATTAAAAAAAATTATTAATAGAATAAAAAAACATTAACAAAAAATAAAAAAATATTGGTCGCGCCGGGAATCGAACCCGGGACCCTCTGTTTGAAAATGCCAAATGATCCCAAAATCACTTTTTACGATCACTTTTAGAGCAATTACTCTTTAGAAGCAATACTTAAGTGCTTTTTTGGATGTGGTTCAGAAGTAATTCTAAAAAAAGCTGTAAAAATGTAATAACGGATACTTGGGAAGCAATGAAAGAAGTGATTTTTTGAAGTTATTCAGAATAACTTCTAAAAACACAGGTAGTTAAAATTTTCTAATAAAATTTGTTGTTTACAAAATACAGGGGTTAACATTTTTCCAAATATTCCTTGATATGTCAGATATACGCATGAAAAAATTTTTTTTTAAATGATGAAAGTTTTAAATTGAACTGAACTTCACCAGAAATTAATGGAATGTAATTGAAAAAGAAGCCAAACAATTTTTATTAGTCCTAAGGTTTTTTGCGGATTATATTATTGCTTACATTATAGTATTATTTAGGCTATTTATATGAAATATTATGCAGATATCAATAGTTTTATAAATTATAACCTGTTGTCAAACTGCATGAAAGTAATTTACTTTTTTATTATTATTTATACAATGCAAAAAAAAAACCTTCTTCATTTTATTTTTTACTAGAATTAACTAAAATTTTGTTCTTTTTTTACTTTATTTTCAGGTAAGCATATAATTAATTTTCATGGAACAATTTTGATTATGTTGATATGTATGTATGTGTGTACTCAAAATCTGAGACAAACTCCCAAAAGTTGCAAAATTTTAGAAAAGTTGAGAAAAAATTTATTTAAATTTTTTATTGAAAAAGTCTTTTTACTGATAAGAAAAAAGTCTGTAACAAATTTACTTAAAACTACTGAAAATTAGTTTAAAATGATTTTGCACAAAAAACTGCTAAAATTAGTAGATTCTTTTTGTTATATATTAGTAAGATAGAAACAACAAAAATAATACTGTTAAATATACAGAATTTTAGTTATATTTAAGTTAAATTGTTGTTCATAGCAAATAATAACAAATTGTTGTTAATTGCAAATAATAACTTAACCTTCTAAGATCAGCAAACATTTTTGTTAAATAATTATTATGCTAAAAAATTACACAAAAATTTAAAATTGAAATTTTTTTCGGAAATTGATTCTTCTGAAATCAGCTGTTTGCTATTTTTTCTAAACAAATATTTCTGCTAACTTAATGGAGTGCTATTCAATAAAATTTAACTTAAAAATAACAAAAAATTTGTAGATATAACAGTTTATTTTTGCTGTTTTTATTCTACTAATATTTAGCAAAATTTTCTACAGATTATACAGTATAATTTGTCATTTTCAATTAACCTAACAGCTAACTCAAATATAACTAAAATTCTGTAAATTTAACAGTTTTCTTTTTGCTGTTTTTATTTTACTAGCATATAGTAAAAAAATTCCTAATCCCTGCAGTTTTTTCTGTAGGGTCACTTTCATCTAATTTTTAGTAGCTTTTTTATTTTTTTTTTGCTATTTTAAAAGGTTTTTTTCTATCAGTGTGGAATTCGAAGATTTTTATAAAATAAATATCTTAAGATTCTGAGGGGTTTGGTACACTCTTAATTTAAATTTAATTTCTTAGTGAATTAAACGAAAATTTTAATTTCTTCAGGGAATTAAGTGCACAGTTGAATGAATTCCTTGACCAAAAGTGGAATTAACTAGAATTGTATGAATTCCTTGACTTAAAATTGAATTGTATGAATTCCTTGACTTAAAATGGAATGAATTCTTTAATTTTAATGCTTTGGTCAGGGAATTCATTCTATAAATTTGAATTCTTTAAATTCATTCACAGGAATTGATTCCTGCTTATGCCTCATTAATGAATTCATTTCTTGAATTAAAGAATTGAATTAAATTTTTGGGAATTCATTCCAAAAATGAATTAATTCTTTAAAGCTCTGGACATATCGAATTCAACCATTAAATTGCACTTACAACAGCTTGGTTACGTAAACAAACTGGATGTTTGGGTTCCCCATGAATTAAAGGAAATCCACCTCACCACACGCATTAACACATGCGACTCTTTGCTGAATCGTAAGCAAAACGACCCATTTCTAAAAAGAATCTAACGGGTGATGAAAAATGGATAATTTACGATAACGTAGTCCGAAAACGATCATGGACCAAGCAAAATGAGCCCCCACAATTGACATTCAACTCCAATATTCACCAAAAGAAGATTATGCTTTATGTGTGGTGTGATTGCAAGGGTATAGTATACTTTGACCTGTTTCCAAGAAACTAAATTTTTGATTCGAATATCTACAGTCGTCAACTAGCTTTAAAAACTTGACTTATTTATACGAAAAAACGTTCAGAATCTGTGAATGACTTTTGATTGAGAATTGCTCTCAAAATCTAACGATAATTATGCAAAAGAAATATATTACAAAGCTCTAAGAATCTAAAAGCTTTTTTATATGGGTGTTATCAAAAAATGTGATAAAAACCGTGTAACCACCTAATTTCTAATGCATAGATTACATTTGAGTTATATATTTCGATATATATCAGCGCATTGTCACCTGTTTTACAAAATTTATAACAATCTGGCCAATTTTTGGTTAATACATAAAATTTGTGACCAATTTTATAGGCCAAAAGTAAACTCCATAACAAGTAACTCATAAGGTTTTTTAAATTTAATAGCTTATATTTTAATAACCAATGAAGCTAAACACTAACTGTAAGAATTTTTATGAAGAGGAAAAGTGCCGTTTTTAATAAAAATTAATACATATTACAAACTTTTTCGTATATCTTAACTATCACTACTTCAACTCTGTAACGATTTTTCGTCATAATTTTTGATAAAAATGCATATACCAGAATTTTGGAGTTATCTATTATTTATATTGCGAAAAGTATAATGTTATTTACACTCAAATGATCGTTGGACTGTAAGTAATCATCCAGTATAACAGACTTGAAGCTTTTCTGCAGCATGTAACATACTCGAGATGAAAAAGGATGTCTTTAATAAGATTTGAAAAAATGTTGTAAACCCCGTTCCTAATTTTTACACCAAACTATTTAACGAGTAAGAAAAACAATGTCATATTTGGATTCACCTTGTAGGCATCATGCGATTTTGTTTCGGAAAAAAAAATTCTGGCAAAGCGTTTCTGAAAGAAAACGAAAAAAGTAACCAAATGTAAACTCCTTAACCACAATTGTTTGCATCAGATTTCATTCAAATAAATGTAGATAAATGTTTAAAATATTTTAAAATAACCATAAACAGAGGTGATTCAACTAATATTTATGCGTCAAAAGACGATTCAACTAATAATTTTGCGTGAAATCAAAAAAAGTCATTAGTTTTTTTACCCTAAGCTGCTGGAGCGAAAAACGATTGATTTTGCATTTCATTGCTTTTGAATCGATATTTCGAGTCATTACTGACATTAGTTTGACAAATTAAATTTGTTTCACACAATTTAAGAATTTTTTGATCGCGAAATGTTATGTTTTTAATATATTATTTTGTAACTGCGCAACCGCTGTTTGGATATTTTTGAAAAGCATTTAAAAGGACTAAAAATACAAAATAAAAAAAAAATTTTTTTTTCGCGGAATGAATTGTATACATAATTCGCGAAACCGCCAATTTGATAAACACAAATTATATATCATTGGAAAGCAAGTTAATAACCCAAATACGAAAAACTAATAAATTGAAGAAAATTCGTACCCAATTTTTTTTGTTATATCTTTTGTTTGCAGAAATGTAAACTCCGTTACCACAAAAAAATTAAAATTGTGCGAAAAAAGTTATTGCGACAACTTGTAGAAGAGATTTTTTGCAATTAGGTTTATAATGACTAAACTTACTGATTCCATTAAGAAAAAACCGAAATATTAACACTTTTTGCTTCCCACAAATTTGGCCCAAAAATTTATCACATTTTTTGATTTCACCCATATACAAAAGCTCTCTAATATCCTTCGGCATACACTTCTCAAAATAACAAAGAATATTTTAAAAAATTACTGCTAGTACATCTATATTTTTAGTTATATTCACTTACAATCCTGTTAACCAGTAAATTAATTACATTTCTTGGAAATCTATAAATAAAGTGTATTTTAAGAACAAGACGACAACAAACTTGCAATAACAAGATCGTAAAATTCTCATGCCATAAAGATTTATATTTTGAAAACAACAAAGGTTAATACCCTAGCCTTTAAAGTACAACAAGAAATTTTTGGAGAGAGAGACTCAGACAAATCCCTGAAGAAGATGAGTGAAATTCTGCCAGTTTCTTTCTACTTACCACTTATATGCAGTTTTATGCAGTAAATACTGTTCTCTTTCACAAAAAAAAAAAAATAAATAAATAAACGACCTCGGTCAATGTAATGCATACTGGTGCAGTGCAACTTTCTGAAGCACATACTCGTAAACAGCCCTAACAATAAACAGTAGTAAAAAATATCACAAAAAAAAATCGACAAATATCTGCTTTTTTTATTATCATCATTGCCATTAGTAGGCTTTAAAGTGGAGGAAACCAATATGAGTAAATAATAACATGAAGAGTAGAACAAAGAGTAGAGTAGACACAAATGCAAAATAACATTAAAAAACATATAAAATTGTACTAGCAATATGGCCGTAAGCATAAAATCAACCAACAGACACACACACTACCTTCAAAAAGTAGCGTAGCATTTGTACACTAATAGAAAAAAGTCCTTAAAAAATTTAGTTAAAACTACTAAACATTAGTTAAAAATTATGCTGCAGAAAAAAACTGCTAAATTAGCAGATTATTTTTGCTGTATATTAGTAATATAGCAACAGCAAAAATAAAACTGTTAAATATACAGAATTTTAGTTATATAGGGTTCTTCAATAAGAGCGCTACAAAAGTTTTTTTGAATAAAACAAAAACGCTTTTGGATATCAATGAAATTCTTTATTCCTGTGAAAGTACGTTCGATGCCATTATGTATGGAAATCGATCTCTTTTGCAGGGCCACCACGGGCACGCTTGCAGAAGTCCAGACGCTGAACCCAATTTTCGACGGTTTTCAAGCATAAATCGGCCGATATTCGTACGAAGTTCATCAATCGTCGTTGGCTTGTTGGCATAGACCATAGATTTAAAATTTTCGAAGATTTTTTTTCCATTTTTTTAAATGCAAATAAAAATCGAGCCCTTTGAAAACAGCAGTTTACAATTTTTTAGCAAATATTTCTGCTGAAAAAGCCAAAATTTTGTAGATATAACAGTTTATTTTTGCTATTTTTAGTCTACAAATATTTATAAAAATTTTCTGCAGATTTTACAGTACAATTTGCTATTTTCAATTAACTAAAAGTTAACTTAAATATAACTAAAATTCTATAAATTTAACAGTTTTAATTTTGCTGTTCTTATTTTACTAAGTATTTAGTAAAAAAATCTGCTATTTTTACCAGTTTTTTCTGCAGCATCATTTTTAACTAATTTTTAGTAATTTTTTCTGATATTTTTACAGATTTATTTCTATATTATAAAATGAATAAAATATTTTAAAGATTTTTTATAAAAAATAGTAGAATTTTAATGAAAACGAGTAAAAAGGTTAAAGTCGGGCATGCCGACTATACAATACCCTACACCAGTCTGGGTAAAAGCCAACTAATGTTTGGATCCGAAATTCGAATGGGTTAAAATGGGGCTTGCGTCAAAATTTTCTATAATGTTAGTCAGCGCACCAAATTTCATTAAAATATCTTAATATTTGCGATCTGCAGTTTGTAACCAAGCCAATTTTGGGGGGACCCTTATATGGGCACTAGGTCTAAACATGGACCGATCTTCACCAAAATCAATAGGCTTCCTCCTTGGGCCAAAATAGGTCTGTGTACCAAATTTCATCAAAATATCTTAATATTTGCGATCTGTAGCGTATAAACAATATAATTTTGGGGCACTACACTCAAAAAAAAAGTCAGTAAAGTCAGCAAAAAATGTTGCTGTGTCAGCAAATTTTTAGTCAGGAGCGTGCTTACAAAAAAGTTGGTAATTTCAGCAAAAGGTTTGCTGAAAATCAGCGAGCTGATTTTTACTAAACAAATAGTAATCTTCAGCAAAAGTTTTGCTAACATTTAGTCGACTGCAAATGAAAAAATTCTTGCAAAAATCACTAAACTTTTTGCTGAATATTAGTAGACTGAAAAAAACTCAAAAAACTTGAAGCGAAATTTTACTTTAGTTAATTTATTTGCTGAAAATTTAAATATAGAATATGTGTAGAGTTGTTTTTCTTTTTTTGTCATTTACGTTTCCAGACAAGCTGCGACATCTACATCTTGTCTATCTGGTTGTCGTCCACGCTATGCATGTTATCAGCAAAATTTTTGTAGCAAAATAAATTAGTAAAACATTAGTCCAAAATTAGTTTAGTGCTAAAAAAATATAACTAAAATTTTTGCTGAAAATGGAATTTCAGCAAAAAAATTGCTGAAAACTAGTACACTTGATATACAAGACGTTTTACTAATTTTTCTACTAACTTATTTTTTTGAGTGTAGGTCTAAACATGGACCGATTTTAACCAAAATCAATAGGCGTCGTCCTTGGGCCGACATAAGTCGGTGTACCAAGTTTCATCAAAATATCTTAATATTTGCGACCTGTAGAGTGCGCACAAGAATGCATGGACAGACAGACGGACGGACGGACAGACGGACGGACGGACAGACGGACATCGTTAAATCGAAATGAAAAAAAATTCTGAGCCGATCGGTATACTATAAGGTGGTTCTAGGACCAATGTTTTTTGGTGTTACAAACATCAGCACAAACTTATAATACCCTGACCACATAGTGGTGTAGGGTATAAAAATATGATGAATAATGGCTTATTTTACAAAACTAGCCATTTCCGCTGCTTCACTGTATAATAATTTACTGAACATCAGTAAAAAATTTTACACTTCCGCACTTTTTTAAACAAAAGTTTCTTTATTCTCAATAAAACTGCAAATATTTGTATTCTAAAATAAAAGAATTTATGTGCGTAACACAACTTTGTAAAAATTTGATTGACATTCGACATTAAAAATTATGAAAGCCGACTGGTTTTTTTTTTTTTAATCTAGCACATCCGCAATTATTGTCAAAAAATCTGTAGGCATCAGAGAACTGCAAAATCAAATTTTTTCTTGATTTAATCATACCCTAAAATTCTTATTCACATTTAATAGCTCAACAATATTCAATGTTGAATAAAATCACTAACATGCAGCTGAACGCGTAGTTCGGATCAGTTTGAGTCGTCTGTCGAACATGTTTTATTCACATTTAATCGCTCAAAAATACTCACTGTTGAATATAATCAGACTATTGAATAAAATCAAACTGATCGAACATTTGAACTCACATGAATAAATCAAAGTATTAGTTGTTTTATAAAATAAAATAAAAAGAAAATAAATAAAATCTTATTGTTTTAAAATGGGAATGTATGTTTATTAAATGTGTTTCTACAAAATATAGTCGTTGCTGATACTGTAAACCCCCTCTTTATTGTTATGAAATTATTTTTCTTTTATTTGGTTGCAATCATGAATAAACACATACGCGTTCATTTTTGTTTTTTCTGATTTTATTCTACATCAAAATAATCATCGTTGATCCGAACGAATATGAATGAAATGAATGGTATGAAAACGACAAATGATTAAATCAACGATGCAAAAAAAATCACTTGATTTGATTGATTTAAAATCAGCAATGAACATGTGTATTTGAGTATATTCGGCGCTCGAACAAAAACGAACGTTTATTCGGGTGTTGATTATGTATGATGATTTTGCAATCAGCAGTTGCAGTTTTCTGGTAGGCATGAGCATGTTTAAATAAAGAAAATTATGAACTCTGATGAATTATAAAATAATTTAATTAACATCCGCATGAAATTTATACACATTAGTTTAGTGTTTTTTTCTAAATCTGCAGACATTGTATGTTAAATAAAGAAATTTATAAGACCAACACGTTTGTAGATTTAAGGGTCAGTTTTATAGTTAGAACTATCTACCCTAAAAAAAATTAATTCGCGTATCCGCATTTTATATTACTTTAAAGCATACTCACTGTAATCAATTCAAATATTTGATTTTTTAAAACTGGGATATGTTTCACAAAAAATTAGCATATGTTGCAGACATTCGCATTTTATTGCCCACAAAATCATTTGTAGCACGATTATATAAAAAAAATGTAGTATGACATCCGCATATAAAATTTTCATAAAATTTAAAATAACAAATTTTAACTTTTAAATCCTTAAATCATTTTTTTACGTAAAGGTCCACATTCACTGCAAGAAAATATTCAAAAGTTCTGTATACTTTTGCGTCACAGTGTATATAAACTCATATGCATGCAGCATATGTTGCATACACTACAAAAAGTGCATTGACTTGAATTTTGTACAGACAAAGAGGGTTGTTGAAAGGAATACAATTACTACAACAAAGACCTTCAAAGGCAATAATGATGTTGACGATGACAAAAACGATGGTAATCATGGTGGTGATGATGTTGCTGACAAAGTTTCTTTGACTGCATTGCGACATATAAAGTTTTGTTGGGCTTTTTTTTTTTTTTTTTTTTTTTGAGTTTTTGTTAAGTAGAATATGTAAAAAATGCAAATAAATATTTGGAATGCAAACATCTGTTTTTCGTTGAAAAATTAAAATATTTGGAAAAATATGTAAATTAATGATTTAAACATTTTTGTTTTTAATTTAACATGAAAACTCATTTTTTTAAGAAAAGCCTTAATCGGCTTACTGCTGAACTCATTTTTGAAAACGCAAAACAATATTCACAAAACTTACAATGACTTCTAAAGGAAGGGTCAAAAATTAAAATATGTGACCTTCTCCGGGAAAAGGGACCTAGTGTGTCAAAAAACGGGTTTGGATAAAAATGAGAAAAACATTAAAATTTTAATTTAGTAGGTTTGAGGTTAAGAAGAAGAATAAACCTTCCTCAAAAGTTATAAACACATTAAATTTGCAAATCAGACTAGATCTAGTTTCTGCCTTTTTATGGACAGGCTTCATCAGTGATCTTCCATTAAATTGTATTATTGTTTATATTTTTATTGTCAGATTGTCTCTATATGAATAATTTCAGAAGTGATCAAACAGACATATACAAACATTCTACTTCAGATTCTCTCTGTTTATCTTCTTATTTCCTCCGTGTCACCTTTTCACAAATATTGCCACATTGACGTATGGTTTGTACGTACAAGTGCAGGCAATTTGTGTATATTGGAGACGGACAGCCAACAGGGCATTGTTTATTTTTTATAGTATAGTGTTGTTTTTTCAAACGCGTCGTATAGACCAAATACAATTAATATTGTCATTAATATGTATTTTTATTAATTCTAATTTAGTAGGTTTGAGGTTAAGAAGAAGAATAAACCTTCCTCAAAAGTTATAAAAACATTAAATTTGCAAATCAGACTAGATCTAGTTTATTTTTAATTTAACTTTAAATGCGTTCTTCTCAAAACTTCATTTTCACACACTAGGTCCCTTTTCTCGGAGAAGGTCACATATGGTATCGCAAATAAACCATAAACAATTTTGCTTTAAAGAGTACACAAAACTAGGTATCCTAAAGTAAATTTTGTAGAAAGACAACAATTTTGTATCGTGTCGCAAAATTGCTACCGAAACAATTATTTGGTTAAGACTGCGAAGTATTTCCTGTAGAAAAATCTTCAGATATTGATTGAATAGATTTTGAATATTTTCTTTTCTCCGATTTTAGTTTTTTTTTTATCTCTATGAAAGATATAAAGATATTTTATTTTTAAAGATATTGAAACGCTGCACTCATAGAATTAAATCTGTAAAAATAACAGAAAAAGCTACTAAAAATTAGTTAAAAATGACCTTGCAGACAAAACTGCTGAAATTAGCAAATTTTTTTTTGCTAAATACTAGTAAACTAACAGCAAAATAGACCTGTTAAGTTTACAGAATTTTAGTTATATTTGAGTTAACTTTTAGTTAATTGAAAATAACAAATTATACTGTAAAATCTGCAGAAAATTTTGCTAAATATTAGTAGACGTAAAATAGCAAAAACAAAGTGTTATATTTACAAGATTTTTGTTATTTTTAAGTTAAACTTAGTTGAATCCATATATTTGTACCGTACCACAAAAAAAAAAAAATCGCCGTACACCGCCGAATTTAAATTATCTTTGCAGAGAGGTTTCGAATTTTTTTTTTGCCAAACGTAGGGGTAGCCTTTTTATATTTTTCGTTATATATTTGGCATTTAGTCGGATCTTAAAGTAATGTTTTGCTTTAAGGGCCATTGACCTCAAGTATCCCGTTCTATTATTTACCCACCAGATCTCAGTTCCTACACCCAATTGTACGATCCTAATGTCAAAAATTAAAGCTAGCAAAAACTCATTAAACTTTTGGTAAAGAAGATATAACAAAAATTTAAAATAGACGACCCCTACACTCAACCAAAAAAGTCTGTAATGTACTGAAAATTTGCTGTTATTACGGGAAATTTAACTGTTTTGAGGCCAGCGGTATTTTTTGCTAATTTTAGCAACACATGTCTGCTGATCTGTAGTAAAATCAAATTAGTAGCCGCTACTAAATTTTAGTAAAATTTATGTAAAATGCAATTCAAAATCGATTTGCTAAAATCAGTTATGAAACTTACTAAATATCATAATTTTAGTACAATGTAATTAGTATAAATAATTAGTTGCAGCTACTAAATTTCAGTAAATTGCTGTAAACTGTAATTTAAAATTAATCTGCTGAAATTAGCAAAAAATTGTACTAAAAAATAAAAAAACTGTAAAATCTAAAAAAAATTTTTTTTCTTTCGATTGTAAAAGCGTATAATTACTTCATCGTACTTGATATTTGGAGTCAAACTTACAAACGGTTCTCCAGTTATTGCCGTTTTATGCATTGGAGATGCAACAAAATTTTCTGGGTGTTATTTCTAAACTAAGAATATATCAATAGTAACACATATAAACTAAACAAGAATGGTAAAAAATCAAATATTTTTAAATTAGTATATTTTTCTGCTAAATTTAGCACTCGGTTTTGAAAAATTAGTAAAATGTTTTGCTGAAATCAGCAGCGAAAATTAGTAAAAAAATCCGTAATTTGTAATAAGAGAATAGCAAAAATGATTATTAAAAATAAAAAGTGTACTAATAATCAGTATGAAAATAGTATAGTGCGATTTGAAACTGTTTACAAATTTTTTTACAAACTTTTTTATCTGAGTGTACGTTCCGCAAAAAATAAAAATAAAAAAAATTTCTACTGGAATTTTGACTGTAAGGTGGTACGGTCTATTGTACACTGATTTACATGGGCCCATTAGGGTCTCCAAATTTTTTTTTGACTTACTGAACGGGCTACCCCCTGGAAATATTTATTTGAGTGTAAAAGCACCTCCCCGACGTGCCGCATCGGCCCTGAAGTTTGGAATACGTATTACAAGGGGAAAATATGACTTTTTGTAAATTTTCTCAAAAACATTGATATTTTAAAACTAACTAGAATTAAAAACATTAAAAAATTGTGATTCGGAGTGAATTGACTTTGTAAGAAAGTAATAAAAACGTAAATCGGTTAAAAAACAGCCGAGTTATAACAATTTCCCCCAGCGGCTGATGTGTCACATACCACTTAATCAAGAAATTCGGATACAAATTTTAAAATTTATAGAAATAATCTACCACAGAAACATTTTTTTATTCCTTAAGTTCCAATAAACTCAAATAAAAAGTATTTTTTATATTGTATTTTGCTAACTCGTTTAATTTGTTGCCAAAAAGATCAGCATTTTTAAACACTGTTTTCAAATCTACAATTTAAAATTTTTAAAATTTGTTTTAAAGAAATTTAAAAAAAATCAACGATTGGACTTTAGAGTTTTATTAAGGACATATTAGATATTGAAAACCACAAAAATTGTAGGAATTCCTTTTTAGTTTGGCTACACTCAGGTAAAAACTTTTAGTAAAGAAATTGTAAACAGTTATCAATCGCACTTTTTTTAGTACACACATTTTTAGTACAATTTTCTTTTTTAGTAATAATTTTTGCTATTATCTTATTACAAATTACGGATTTTTTTTTACTAATTTTCGTTGATGATTTCAGCAACATAATCTTACTAATTTTTCAAAACCGAGTGCTAAACTTAGCAAAAAAATATACTAATTTAAAAACAAGTGCATATTTACAAAAATTCGTTGATTTTTTAGAATTCTTGTTTAGTTTATATTTATTATTATTGATATCCACTCCGTTTCATAACTATTAAACAGCTAATATGTGAGGTTCTGAATAATTTAGACATATAAAAGACCTTATAACTAAAAGTTACATCTAAAAACATATTTCCAAAAAAAAAAAAAAATATTTTTAACATAGATTAATTTAAATCGCCATTTTTATTTTTACTGGTGTTTCATAACTATAGCCGCACTTTCAGAAAAATGAATTTGGAAGTTAAAAATATTTGAGTAAAAAATTAAATAAAATAATTTAATGTTAGGTACACTCAAAAAAATAGGTTACTAGAAAAATTAGTAAAACGTCTTATATATCAAGTTTACTAGTTTTCAGCAATTTTTTTTTGCTGAAATTCCGTTTTCAGCAAAAGTTTTAGTTATATTTTTTTTTAGCACTAAACTAATTTTGAACTAATGTTTTACTAATTTATTTAGCTACAAAAATTGTGCTGATAACCGCAATAATAGCGTGGACGACAACCAGATAGACCAATGTAGATGTCGCAGCTTGTCTGGATGTAGTACAGATAACGGAAATGATAAAAACGAAAAACAACTCTACACAATTTCTATATTTAAATTTTCAGCAAATAAATTAACTAAAGTAAAATTTCACTACAAGTTTTTTGAGTTTTTTTTCAGTCTTCTAATATTCAGCTAAAAGTTTAGTGATTTTAGCAAGATTTTTTTCATTTGTAATCGACTAAAAATTTTGCTTAAGAATACTATTTTTTTTTTTGGTAAAAATCAGCTCGCTGATTTTCAGTAAACCTTTTGCTGAAATTACCAACTTTTTTGCAAGCACGCTCCTGACTAAAAATTTGCTGACACAGCAACATTTTTTTCTGACTTTACTGACTTTTTTTTTGAGTGTAAAGTTTATCTGATTTTAATTAATACCAAAAATTCCATTTGGCTTCCACCATTGTCCACTGTCCACCAATTTTGTTCATTCATTGGTCTTCAAATACGAGTTTCTGCTCTTTTAAGATCAAAAACTGTTTGATACTATCGATTTTCTGGAAAACAATTACATAACAAAATTCCGTAGGTATTCTAAATTCGGCTCTTATCCCGAAAATATATGGATCATTCCATAGCGTTAGTATTTTCAGTTTGAAAGCATCCCTGAGTAAGTGGATTTTTAAGACCTGATGCGTTGCCAGGTTGAGAAATCAGTTTTTGTGAACATATTTTCTTAAAAAAATGTATAAATTTCTTTTCCAAGATTGAAGTATACTCCAATGATCTCATCCATTGGATATTCGGCAACTTGAGTGACTCCCAATGATTTTACAAGTTCTTCTTGAGTTCGACAACAATTTACATGGAGTAATGCCTTCAATTCATCATCTTTTTCCCTCCAAAATGCCACATTAGTTATTAAAGACACAAACCATGTGTAAAAGATACGCCAACTGTTGTGAATCCCGCATTTTTAAGTTATACACCCAATAACATTAGATGATATCAATCTTACCTCTATTCTATTTATTTTTTGTTTAGTCGGCTATTAACCAGACTGGTGTAGGGTATAATATAGTCGGCATGTCCGACTACAACTTTTTTACTTCCTTTTTTTTTTGTTTTTCAATTATAGGCTTTCAATGCCTCAATAATAAGAAAACTCATTAGAAGATTAACATAAATTTTCTGTTGACAAGCATATAAAATTTTAAGGTCCCTGAACTGCTAAATATGAAGAGGTCGATAAGCCTCCCCTCCCCCTATCAATTTTAAATCAAAAGCTGAAATTTACCAAAACAGCATAAACAAAAAAACCCTAAGTTCTTATAATGTTTGAAGTTCTTGCTGGCAGCGCAACATTTCTTAGACTTTTTTAAGTTATTATTTATTTTTAAAGTTAGGTTAATTTATTTCTAAAACAACTTCCTTTGTCTGGATCAAGTAAATAATATCATAAAATATACATGTCTGTTCATTATTGAACAGCAAAAAAAACTTCCTCCCCTCTTTGAAAGAAATAAATGAAATTTTTATTCACTGAATGAATAAATGGCTGGTTAGTTGGATAGTTTGCCTGGATGATGGTTGGCAGTTTTGAGAATTATATGCAGCTACTACTACTGCTACTTTACTCCATGTACGCGAATGTTACAATAAGAATGCATTGACCTTTTCCATATAATTATTTAAGAGAATTTGTATGTGTTCGATTTAAAAAAAAAAATTAGGTGGTTTCTCTTAAATGAAGAGTTCAAGTACGTTCATAATTCAGGTTTTTGCTTTCTATAGAAATACCAAAAAATATACAACTACAAAACGAAACAAATTTTTGGATTTATTTTTTGTTATATACCAAACCGAACCCTCTTTTTATGGATTTAAAATTTTCAAGTTAAAGATAACGTCTGTCTGACAGACAGATCCCAATGTTCTTTTTTTTTACCACTTCTTAACTAATTTTCTATATACTACAACATCTTTTATTTTTCACTTTATCTAGATTTTAAGTAAGACTGAAGGCAACAAAATACAAATTTCATATATTTTGTGGCATTGACTTGTCGGGTTATGTCTGCAAGAGGACAATAAACTTTGTTGCTGTTGTTGTTGTGTTAAAACGAAAGAATTTATTTGTCTGAATTGGTTTGGTATTCTGTTTTTATTGCAAAAATTTTTTTGAAACGAACCATTTTTTTCTTCTGTCTTCTGTTATGTACAGCAAGTCTAAGACAATATCCTCCTTAGTTAAGTTTTGGTTGTGTTTCCCATGCGTCCACCACCATATATAATACATACATATAAGTCTTTCCATACACTCATAGAAATAAACCTGTAAAAATAGCCTAAAGAACTACTAACAATAAGTTAAAAATTACCTTTCCGAAAAAAATGCTGAAATTAGAAGATTTTTTTTGTTGCTAAGTGTTAGTAAAATAAGAACAGCAAAAATAAAACTGTTAAATTTACAAAATTTTAGTTATATTTGAGTTAACTTTTAGTTTATTTAAAATGACAAATTATACTGTAAAATCTGCAGAAAATTTTGCTAAGATTAATGGACCAAAAATAACAAAAACAAACTATTATATCTACAAAATTTTTGTTAATTTTAAGTTAAATTTTGTTGAATGCAAATAGCAGTCTATCCTGCTAAAATCAACAGAAAAAGTTAAAAAAAAACTTTTAGAATTGTATTTTTTTTTGTCATTTTTTAGTCTACTAATTATTTAGCAAGATTTTTTGTTGATTTTAGCAGTATAAGTTGTTATTTTCTATTAACTAAAATTTAACTTAAATATAACTGTTCCTATCTTACTAATATTTAGCAAAAATAAGCTGCTAGTTCCAGCAGTTTTTTCTGCAAGGCCATTTTAAACTAATTTTTAGTAGTTTTAACTACTTTTTAGTAGTTTTAACTAGTTTTTAGTAGTTTTAACTAATTTTTTAGTAGTTTTGACTAATTTTTATTAGTTTTAACTAATTTTTAGTAGTTTTAACGAATTTTAAGTAGTTTTAACTATTTTTTTTCAATTCTATGAGTGTTAATTTAAAAATTAAATTAAATTTTAAGAAATTCTGTTTTATAATTTAATATTTAATTTAAATTCAACAATTAAAACTTTTTCTCTTTCTTTCTCTTTTCAGGTAAGCAGCTAATATTTACTGATATGGAAAATTTTCTTTTGCTAAAGGTTTGATTATCTTTTTAAGTACTATAATCAGTATCAGTTGGTATAAAACATTTCTTAACATTTATTATATCATTTATTTTCATTTATATTTCACGCTAAACATACAGATTTTGAGTTGGGTCGCAAGTGCTTTTTACCATATATTCTTGTTAAATCCATTCTCAAATATTGTTTTTTATTGTTTGTTTTTAAAAGTTTTCTAAATTGCCAATTTTTGGCCAAACAAAAATATATACAATTTACAATTTGTCGTTATTTTTTGTTTGTTTTTTTGTTTACTAAATGTCAATTACTATAGATGACAGTTTTTTTTATAAAGGGTAAAATGTTGGATATGTGTTAAAATGTTAAAAAAAATAACTGTTTATTAAAATTTTCAGTTTTTTGTCTTTAATTTCTTAAATTTAGTTAGGGTTTGGTGAAAATTTTATTGGATTTGAATTAAATATGTATTTAGAGTAGCCCAGCTGGAAATTGTGTCTTAAAGACAATAGCAGTAGCGCCGTTTAGGTGACAGGTCAGCAGGTGCAGATATAGTAATAATAATTTTTTGGGCGATTAATCGATTAAAATAAAAATTCGAATATTTGATTACTCTATTATTGACCCGTGCTGAAAATGTCAGTGACACAACAAGTCAGCAGTGACAGTGACATGTCGTTGAGCCTTCATGAAGACGTTTTATGACATTTCCAACTGGCAGCTTCATAAGTTGGTCTTAATTAGATTTTAGTTATTTTTAGTTTTTCCTTTTTAATTTTACTTTGATGTGGTTTTAATTCTCAAAGAATTTCCAATAAAGTGGCATTGATTTGGCATATTTTTCTTAAAAAATTCATATTTTTGTAAATTTTTGTTAAAAATACATTTGTTTATATTTTGCTGAAAATGCAAATTCTGCATACAGATCATTGTCTTGCTGCCAGTTGGAAATGTAAGTGTAATTAAACATGCATATTTGGTTAAAAATGCATAATTTGTAAAAAATGATTATTTGGTTAAAAATGCATATGTAATTAAACATGCACATTTTGTTAAAAATTCACATTTTTGTTAAAAATGCATATTTTGTAAAATGCATATTCTGTTAAAAATGCAAATTTTGTTAAAAAATCTGCTAAACATTCTGTTAAAAATGCATATTTCATTAAAATGTCATATATTATTAAAAATGCATATTCAGCTAAAAATGCATATTTTATTAAAAATGCATACTTTGCTTAAAATGCATATTCTGTTAAAAATTAAAATTTTGTTAAAATACATATTTTGTCAAAAATGCATATTCTGTTAGAAATACATATTTGATTAAAAATGCATAGTTTTTTCAAAATGCATATTTTGTGAAAAATGCATCTTTTGTTAAAAATGCATATTATTATAAAAATGCATATGCTGTTAAAAATGCATATTTTGTTGAAAATGCATATTTTGTTGAAAATGCATATTTTGTTGAAAATGCATATTTTGTTAAAAAAATTCATATTTTGTTCAAAAATTCATATTCATATGCAAGTTTTGTTAAAAATGCATATTTCGTTAAAAATGCAAATTTTGTTAAAAATGCTTGTTTTGTTAAAATTGCTTGTTTTGTTAAAAATGCATATTCGTTAAAAATGCATATTTTGTTAAAAATGCGTATTGTGTTAAAAATGCATATTTTGTTAAAAATGCATATTTTGTTAAAAATGCATATTTGGTTATCGAATAAAAGATACTTACGGGTGCCTTGATAAGTAGATAGATAAGTAGAGAGTTAAAATGTTCGCTGAACACATCATATACCTAAAATGGAAGATTCACAATAAACATTTGCAAATTTTAACCCCCCAAAAACATAGGGCCAGACGTAAACTTTTAAAACGCCGATACACGTATATTTTTTTTGTCCCCTCTGCCAGTACCTTGTTATTTTGGAAAATATTTGATTTTGTTGTACTGTGTAATATATGTATATAATTTAAATAACAAAAAATTTATTGCATGAAATAAAATATAGTTTTCATTAAAATTAGTTTAAAAAAAAATCTGTAGTTTTTCTCTGAATTAAATTGGCAATGACACCGTTTTTATTTAAAGTGTATATTTTTTTAAGATGTGGTTAAATTTTAAATGCTCATTTTTGCATATTTTTCTGTAATAATATGAAATTTTGTTTTTGGAAAAACTTGAAGAAAAATAATTTTGAAACAAAATAATAAATTAAAGCCGGAAAGCCGATGAATCCTTACACCGCAGTAAGATTTTGGTAATATTACGGGAACCTGATCCGATTCAATTTGATAGTAGTAAATCGATTTCCATTACGGAACTTTAGCAACTTTTACTAATTTTTTTCGGCTACTTTCACTTCTGCTGGCCTAATATTAGTTAATTTGCCTATAAAACTACATTTTCTATAATTTTTACAGACTTTTTTATTTGAGTGTTCCTAAACTCGTTTAAGTAATTGTGCGATAGTCGTCAAACACGCTATTTATTATATTTTAAGTATTTAAAAAGAAATTAAGGCATACCAAAATTTACAATAAAAACTCTTCTTAATAACAATTTAATTAACGTTTTTATTTGACTTTTAGAAGGACAAACTTTTCTGTCTGTATTCTATATACCATGTCACAATAAAAGCTAACATGCCAAAATTATTTGAATAACTTAAATAATAATAATAATTTGACATTGCAAAAACTTATTAAAATGTGAGCAGTAGTTATCATTTCATTTTTGTTTTTTTATATCATTGATAATGAAAGTGATATGTAGTTGTTATGGGGTTTTTCTTCTTTATTTTTATTATTTTTATATAAACATGACATTCGTGAATAAATGTTATAACGTTTTTATATGTACATACTCGTATATATTTTTGTTACTTGGTTATATTTTATTTAAATGAATTTGTCATTGGCATTTTATGGCAATATTTTTGTTCAAAGATATTATATTTCTTGTTTTTGTAATTGCCAGAAGGCTTGCAAAATCGAACTTGTTTGATTGTTTGTTTAATTTTTTGTTTTCTTATGTGATAAAAGAACGATTCTCAGAAAATAAAAAAACTTTTCTAAGATGCCGAAACCTTTTCTTAGATACCAAAACTTTTTCTTAGATTCTGACACTTTTTCTTACATTCTGAAACTTTTTTCTGAAGATTATAGAAAACTCGTCGAAATCTTAAATATGTGTTCATATAAAAATTCTCTTGGAATGTGGAAACTTGTTCTTATAATAAAATCTTCAGAATCTGATAAAATTTTGTGACAGAAAAACTTCATAATCTGAGAACTTCCTTTGTATAAAAAATTCTTTAGAATCTTAGCATTTTTTCCTACAGAAAACCTCTCAGTATTTGGTAAAAACCCCTCAAAATCTAAAAATCTTTTCTTATTAAAAAATGCTCAAATTATGAATACGTTTTTTTATGTTTTTATAAGAAAAAATATACTGAGTACTTTTTCTTATAAAATACCTACCCTTAAAATCGCTATAGAAAAACCCTAAGAATATGAGGATATTTCCCTGTGGAAAAACTTTTTATTCTAAAGAATTTTTCCTATACAAAAACCCAAATAATCTTATAACTTCAAAACTGAGAATATTAATCCTCATATTTGACATGAATCCTATCACTTTTAAATAGGTCATCCGCCATATTTGATCCGCCCTTTTGAAATCTGATATAAGATTCGTTTTCAGAGACCTCTAAAACTTTTCCAGACAGGAATCCTATAACCCCCATATTGTATCCATTTTGAAATTTTTAAAATCCGATATCAGATTCGCATTCAGTGACCCCAAAAATATGTCACATGACTCAGATCACTTTTTAAAAAAAATCATTCGCCTTATTGATTCCGCCATTTTGAATTTTAAAAATCTAATGTCAGATTTGTATTTAGCGACCTCAAAAACTATAAAGTAGAATTTTGTGGGCAAATTGCGAAACATCTAAAAATCGTCCGCCATATTGAATGCCGCCAATTTAATTTTGAAAATCTGATGCCAGATTCACCCCCAAGTAACAATTTTCAGGCCGATTCTGCCACTCCTTAACATCTTTGAACATGTCTCTGAAAGTAGTATCAAAACTCGAGCATCCAAGTTGGCTACGCCTATTGCTGCTGTTGACTTTAGAAAGTAGAGTTACTCACTTACATTTTAAGCCGTGATACTTTGTACGCCAAGCTCAGTTTTGGACAGCAAAAATTTTATTTAATTGCAATTTATGTGGAGTTAGACCTGAAAATTTATGTGAAATTAAAAATGCTGTTGGAAAGTTTACTGCCTCAGTTTCTTTCACCACTTTATCAACAGAAAGCTCGATATCCGTACAATTAACTTTCGTTTTCCCAACTTTAGTGTTCCAATTCCACTCCTTCCCCACTCCTTCCATTACATTTCGTTCCAATTGTCTATTGCTTTAAATCCACTCGTTACCCGTTCCATTGCACTTCCTTCCACATGCCAAGTGTGTCAATTCCACTCGTTCACCGTTCCGTTCCATTTCGTTTCCCAATTTTAGTATTTCAATTCCTCTCGTTTCCCGTTCCGTTCCAGTGCATTCCAATTATCTAGTGTTTCGATATCAAGCGTTACCCGTTCTTTTCCATTTCTTTACACTTGCCGTTCCATTTCTTTTCCCATTTTCAGTGCTCCAGCGTTCTTTAAATTTTAGGTTTCTAGTCAAAGAGGTTTGGGTCGGTCGTTAAGGCGGAATCTTTTCCCCAGTTATCCATTTTTACCACATTACCGCCGAAAATTCAAAGAATGAATTAGAAAAACCTACAAACCAATTTTGAACTACAAGTGTGAGCCTTTTCCCTTTTAGCTCCTCCCTGATGAGGAACCTACATACCAAATTTTAACTTCTTAGTTCCAGCAGTTTATGTCTCCCTGTAGGGATTTTCAGTATCCTGTCTCTCAAGCTGGAGCCAAAATTTAGTTGGGATCGGTTGGTTCGTGATCGTGAGACGTAACTTTTATATATTAAGATAAAGAATTATCTTAAAAATTATCTTAATTATCTCCGCGGGAAGCAAATAGTACATTTCCGTTGAGTCTAAAGTTATATTTATTTTATTTATAATAATTTTTTTATTTCATTATTTTGTGCCACTTTTTCATGCAAAAACTCTACAAAAATCGTTCGAATTCTTGAAAGAGTGGCTTCTAATTCGGATCTTGTAGAAACTTCTTTTTATAGAAAAGTGCTTGGAATTGAAAGACTTCTGGGGCCAATTTAGTTAGTTCCTTTGCCAACAATGAATCTGAGAACATTTTATTTTAGCAAAACTCTAAATTTGTGGCTATTTCCCAAATACTTTAACCCTATTTCAAAAATACTTTAACCAATTACTCAACTAAATTTAACCCCAATCTAAAACCAATATTCACATAAGTTTTACACAAATCCCTACTGCTGCCATTTGTATATATGTAAGTCAATGAAAATATAAAATTTTCTTTAAATATGATTATATGGTTTTCAATCAATTGATATTCACCTTATATATCGTTACTTTAACTTGAGTAATATAAAGATTATTACGATGTCAATTTTTTATAATGTTGGTTTTCCTCTTAAAGTTAATAGATTTTGACGTAAGCTTGTTTTCCTATTTTTCTGCTATGAAAATATTTTTATATAGCAAAATCAATTAGTTTCCTCTACAATTTTATGTTACACGTGTCAGAATCCAGTACGTTGACGACTATGCCACACTGCAATCTGCATTAAACCTTTGACCTTTTCAGTTTTCCACAATACATCAAATTGCATATACACGACTTCAGTTTTTAGTTGTGAAAACACTAGAGCACAATAACAAAATATACAGATGAAAATGTTTTCCACATGGCAAAATACCTACACAATATTTTACTACTAGGTTTTTTTTTTTTTTTTTTTTGTTTCGTTATTGTATATTTAATTCTATAAATTTTAATGCATTTTGTATTTAAACATGAGAAAGGGAAAGTATAACCTTAACAAAGTGTTGAAATTCTAGCAAATGAACATGTTTGGACAAGCCTTGTTATGATTATAAATTGGTTGGTTGTTATATTTTGTAAACATGTTCGAACATGTCTGTGCTGTAATTGAAATTTTAGATTTCGTATAAAATAATTGGCGTGACATTTATAGAATACAATTGTATTAGAGAATTGTAAGAAATTTTGCTTTGAATTTGTCAAATATGCAATTTAGACATGTTTGGTTTTGCTTTAACATGTAGAGACTTTCACCTTTACTGGAAAATTGAAAATCTAAGTATTTTCTGTTATAAAAAATTCTTAAAAATCTCGATGAATTTTTTTATAGAAAAATTTTTAGAAAACATCCCTGGAATCTGTGAACAATTCCTATAGAAGAACCCTTCGATTCTGAAAATAATTTCCTATAGAAAATTTCTTGAGAATCTAGGGACATTTTCCCATAAAAATTCTCAGAATCTGAAGGATTTTTGAATTGAAAATTTAAGTAATTTTTCCCGAAATCTAAAATCGAAAAATCTTTTAAATCGTAGTATATTTTTCTATAGAAAACATCTTCAGAATCCGGCAGCTTTTTCCAATGAAAAGTCTGATTGTCTTAAGATTTTTCGACATAGAAAATTTTATCAGAATTGAAGGAGTTTTTCTTATAGAAAAAATCATTTGAATATTTTTCTTTAAGAAATATTAAAAAATTCATTGGACGTTTCCCTACAGAAAACATCTTCTGAATCTGACATCTTTTTATGTTATAGAATATTTTAAGCATCTTAAGACTTTCCGTACTAACGGCTTTTTCCTGTAAACACTGCTCAGAAACAAAGGAAATTTCTTTGAATCTGACTGATTTTCAAATTAAAAAATTTCTATGAATCTAAGGACTTCTTCTTATAGAAAAATTCTCAGAATCTATAGACTTTTGCCTATAGAAAATTATTTTCAAATAGAAAACCGCTCTGTATTTAAGGACTTTTTGCTGTAGAGTACAGCCTTTAAATCTGAAAATATTTCCCTTTAACCTGAGAAATTTTCCTTAGATCTTAACAAAAAAACAGATGCAAAAACTGTCGGAAAAGCCCAACAATTAATAATTTACACTGTATTTATTTTTTTAACAGAAACGCTAATGATTTGAGCATTGCAGTGGCTATATGCTTTCAATATTTGTTATTGTTTACATAAACCCTGATGACGTCATTCAAAGAATGACGAAATATTGGTATTATAAAATAAAAATATTTTATAAAAATCTCAAAGACCTGGAGCTCCATTATTTAATAGCACTGTACTCGAATCGGAGACATTTTTTTATGACAATCGGGACACTTAGTGGGTAAAACTAATTCTAAAATCTAAAAAAAATTTTTCATTTCAGTACGAATTTCAGTAGAAAGCAATAAAATGTACTATTTTGCATAGAAAATTTAGAATTTGGGCAAATTGATAGAATAATCGAATTTTTTGCAACAATAATTTTGAAAAAAAAGACGTTTTTTTTTAAGAACTAACCTAGAAAAACGGATCGCACTACTACATTCAGAGTAGGCGAATGGTACTTACCGGGTGCCCCGCTTGTCGGATTTTTCAACGAGCACAGTGTAGCTATTTTCAGTTTCAAAGGTCAAATAACACTTCAAAATTTAAAACAAAAGAATAATTTTTATTAAAACAAATTTTTTTATTATTGCCTCTACCGGGCATCGAACTTACGAACCCAAGATTGCCCTCTACAGCTGAACTATTCCGTGATATGAATGTTGAATGCTAGATATTGCAAACAAGTGCAAAAGCTGCAATTCAATATTTTTTTAGCACTTTTTTACAAGTTCATAAAAAGCAAGTTTTCATTATTTTTATTTTATTTATTTTTAAAAATTGAAAATATTCAATTTAAACAAATTAATTTTAAATATTAAAAATAAAGATACTGCCCGGTTAGGATTCGAACCCGCGATCATCTATTTGGAAATAAACTGCATCCAATTCACTTCTTAGAATCACCTTTTAAAGTAATAATGCTTTAGAAACAATAACTAAGCGATTTTTTTGTAGTTGGTTGGAATTCTTCTAAAAAGATGTAAAAATATACTAACGGATTTGAAAGAACTAATTTTTTTAGTTGTTCAGAATTACTTCTAAACAAGCAGTGGAAATACACTAACGGGTACTTGAAAGCAGTGAAAGAACAAGACTTTTGTAAATCATTTTATCAATATTCTTTTTGCTGAGAATATATAGAACAATTCCCCGTTTCTTAAAACTTTTTGCTATAGAAAAATCCTTTAAATCTGATTGATTTTCAAATAGAAAAACACCTTCTAAATTTAAGAACTTTTTCATGAAGAAAATAATCTGAATGTAAGGATCTATGGTAAAAAAATACTCTTTGATTTTAAAGAAATTTTCATATAGAAAATTTATGCGAATCGCTGAACTTTCGATTTAAAAAGATTCTTCGAATGTAAGTGTTTTTCAAATAGGAAAACTTAGAAACCGCAAACTTTTCCACATAGGAAAATTCTAAGAATCTTAAGACATTTTTCTGAGCAAAAACACTGTTCGAATCCGACAAACTTTTCATAAAAAAAATTCTCCGGATTCAGTATATAAAAATACTTAGAATTTGATTGATTTTCAAACTTCCTCATATTCGATCATTTTGTGGATCTGAGGAACTTTTTAAATTAAAGCAAGTGAAAAAAAAAAACTAAAGGCGGGGATGGGATTATAGGCTATATGCTTGGATCGAATTCCGTAAAGCGAATTTTAATTAACGGTGCAATTAATATAATGAAATATATAATATTAGTTGTAATAAAAAGTGGATCATCTCATTCATTAACCCCATACTACACAGAGAAAAAAATTTTGCTGGACGAGTTTTAATGAATTTTTTCAATAAACTAATGAAGTTTTATTCACAAAGTAAGTAAAATATTTGGAAATTTTATGAAAAAGCTTCATATATTTTATGAATCTAGTTTTAATGAAATTTTTCTTTGATTATATTGTTAATAAATAAAACAAAATTTTTCACATCCCTTTAGAAAAACGTGTAAGGCCACACAATGTAATCGATTTGGTGTACTTCATTTTGTGCGTACTTACGATATGGGATACCTGTGTATAACAATTGTATATGAAACACATTTTTGAAAATTTTCAAAAATTTTGTCTAACTTACATGCCAATATACTTGTGTGTACTTACGAAGTATATTGGCTTGTGGGCCATTACAATGCGGCCATACCCTGGGTAAAGTAAGCCAGCTTGTGTGTGGAGTTTGAAAGTACTCGGAGATATTTGTGTGTACTTACTAGTATCTCTGAGTGCTTTCAAACTCTACACACAAGCTGGCTTACTTTACCCAGGGTATGACCGCATTGTAATGGCCCACAAGCCAATATACTTCGTAAGTACACAGTATGTAAGTTAGACAAAATTTATTGAAAATTTTCAAATATTTTGTGTTTCATATACAATTGTTATACACAGGTATCCCATATCGTAAGTACGCACGAAATGAAGTACACCAAATCGATTACATTGTGTGGCCTTACACGTTTTTCTAAAGGGATGTTATGATAAAATTTATTAATTCAATGAAGAGTTTCAATGTACGAGTTTCAGTGGAACTTCATTGGTTTTATGCAAAAATTCATTAATATCATGCAGATAATTCTCTCAGTACATGGTATATGGTATAATTCTATAAAAATGTGTTTCAGAAATTCAGATCCCGATTTCTCTGATATTGCAATGGGTCAGGGTTTCGAGTCGACAGAGAAAACTCATCGAAAATCAGTTTAGTTTCAATTCAAAATTAGTTTATGTCAAGTTCATACATTCATAACTTCTCTTATCCTTCAATGGGTACCTTCCCTTTCAGTCATTCTCCCATGTACACTTTTCACTCCTTTTGGGTTTTTTTGCTCTCATCCATTTGATATATTTTAACATTCTTGCACAAATACAGTCATAAGATATATTGGGATTTATATGCTTTTTCTTTTAACATGTAGCCATTACAAGTCCTTGATAATGATTGGATTTTTGTTCCTTTTCGTCTTATCATTTTGGCTTTTCTTTTTTCCTGACGCATTTATGCACTTATACAACTTTAAACAACGTGTCTACCAACGTAATTTCCAGGAAATTGTATTTTCACCTACACTTGCTCGCTTAATATTGTGGGGTGTGTTTGTGTAGGATGGTTGCAATTGTTAAAGGCCAAACAATTTTTCAATGTCTTATTATCATGGCTGACAAAGGACATAAACAAAAGGTTTTCCTTTTCTATAGAAATTGAAACAGAAAACATTTTAACTTATAAGGACAGTATTCCAAGCTAAACACTTTGGTTTGTATAAATTTTGGGTATTTTGTAGAGAAAAGAAATTTAAGAACAACCTTTCTCATTTTTAGAAACACTTTGTTGAGTAAGGAAGATGAAATAGAGGAAGAAAATCGGCCATTTTGGATACATTTTTGTTTCATTTGGATTTCAAAATAAAACTGCATAACAATAATTATTATAATTTGATTTTTTGAAATTAGAATTTAAAATGAAAATTACTTTGAAAGCGCCATCAAGCGCCTTTTTTTTATAAAAAGCGCTAACAGAAAATAATGCGAGTTTTGGGTAGTGAAAACGTGCTAATTTAGCTCGAAAAATGCTAAGTTAGCATCACTGATTTATAGCAGCATACTTCTCCATGATAGCAGCATACTTCTCCATATAAAGTACCAAAAAACTTATATATTCTTTACAACTAAAAAAAAACTAAGAAGTACAAAAAAGCTTTCAATAACCCTTTTCAACAAATGATAAAATGATATAAATAATAAGCAGACATCAAAAACGTCAGATTTTCAACTCCTTTTTGACGAATTAAGTTCTCGAAATATCCCAAAAGCCGAGACAGATCGATGTTAAAACTCTTACAACATATTAAAATTTTATCAGAATTGGAGTATTTAGCTGGTAGTACCTTCCTTGTTAGTCAGTGACATTTGAAGTTTTCTTTTCACAAAAAAAAAAAAAAAAAAAAAATTAAGGAACTAGTTAATTGTTGTAATTTTCTCAAGAATTGTGATTTTCATTAGTATTTTGTTTTTGTTGAGTTGCAATTTTTTTTCCTCTTTCTTTTTTTTTCTGAATTATCCTTGTTGTTTTAACTTTAGTTTTCATTCCAAGAATTTAATTTCATAATTCTATGAAATTATTTGCCTGTGGCCATTGTATCCTTATCTTTAATTTCATTTTATATATTATTTGCGGCATGTAAAGTATTTTTTGTTAAATTTTAATGACGTACATAGTTACAGTGAGAGTGATTTTTTTTTTTAATCTAGAAGGAAAGAGATTTTTTTTTTCATTGTAGTGGTTAATTTTCTCTTTGTGTTAAAAAAAGTCTCCACAAATCTAAAGTACTATATAATAATAGAGTTGCCATGAGTATGACTCATTAATGCATTTTTAAAAATTGGTGTACATGTCAGGCTTGCCATTTTAGAACTTTAAGTGCAAGATTTAATACTTTTTTTTTTAATAATTCAATAGATATATGAACATTTTCTTGCACCCGAGAAAAGTACGAGGGTGGATCAATAAGTCCGTGACTTTTTGAATGAAACGCAGTTTTTTTTCTAGCAAACACAAAAGTGTTTATTTTTCAAATTTAGTCTCCTTTTAGCTCAATACACCAACTCTTCTGCAATTTTTTTATTCCTTCAAAAAAATAGGATTTCTCGAGGTCCTCAAAATAGACATTTCTTTCAGCAATAATTTCATCGTTGGAGTTAAATCACTTTCCACCGAACCATTTCTTTAGGTTTGGAAATAGATAATAGTCAGTGAGGGATAAACCAGTGTATCTGGGGGCTACATCCGCTTATCCGTATTGCGAATGAACAAAGCCAAACACTTCTTTGAAATTGTCACACAATTGCGTTTATGGTGAATTGTGAGCAAACGCGGCACCCATTTTGCGGAGAGCTTTTTGAAACCCAACTTATCATTTAAAAACGAAACCACAGTGCCATATGAAATGCCTATGGCATCAAAAATCTCACACACTTTCACTCTCCGATCGGCCAACACCATATCGTGAATTTTGTTCGGGTGTATTGACCATAATTGGCCGTCCTTAACGTTTAGCGTCACTAGTGCTTGTGAGACCAAAACGAGACTCTGTAAACCAATTTTTTACCATTGAAGTTGGTGGTGCAGAGTCCCCATAGTACTTTGAATCAAGTGTTTTCTTAGTTTGAGTAACGGTTTTTTTTTGCAAAATATAATGTTTAATGAGCACTCGAAATTCACTTTTTCCCATTTTTTCAAAAATCCACGAGGTTGTATGCTTTGAACACCTATTAAATACGAAATTAATGATGGAACTTGCTCAAAATTTGACAGTGGTCTATTAACAGATAGTACTTGACCCTAGCAGTTGTGCATTTCATCTAAATACGAGGGAAGTTCGAAAAGTCACGGATTTATTGATCCGCCCTCATATTATGTAAAAAAAAATTAGCATGTCACATTTTCGTTAAATTTCGCCACAACCGTATCTATCATACGAATTTCCAAAACAAAATAAGAAAGTTGGTTGGGCATTTATGACTTACTACAATATTTCCAAAGGAATTTCAGTGTGAAACTGAAATTCTGATTGTAACTGCCAGGGCTTCAAAATATGGGACACCCTTTCTCAGATTATTAGGAGCTTTTTCAGGTTTCAGTAGGGACTCTACGAAACTATCTCGGTGGGTTCCCTTGGATCTTAATGAAATTCGGGTACATGTTGACGAAAGAAGACAAAAAGTGGCAAAACAAATTGTATTTATAGCAAATTTAAATATTACACTAATAGCAAAAAGTCTGTAAAATTTTTTGTTAAAATTACTAAAATTTAGTTAAAAATGACTGTACAGAAAAAACTGCTGAAATTAGCAGATTATTTTTGCTAAATATTAGTTAGATAGCAACAGCAAAAATAAAACTGTTAAATATACAGAATTTTAGTTATATTTAAGTTAAATTTTAGTAAATACAATAGAACAAATCAAATTAACCTGCTAAAGTCAGAAAAATATTTTGTTAAATAATTTGTAGATGAAAAAATTACAAAAAATTTAAAAATTTCAAAATCTAGTCTTCTGAAATTAGCAGTTTATTTTTTTTAGCAAATAATTCTATTGATTTTAGCACGGTTGACTGCTATTTGCATTCAACTAATTTTAACTAAAAAATAACAGATTTTTCTTTTGCTATTTTTAGACTATTAATATTTAGCAAAATTTTCTGCAGATTTTAAAGTATAATTCATTTAACTACAAGTTAACTCAAAGATAACTAAAATTCTGCAAATTTAACAGTTTTATTTTTGCTGTTCTAACTAGTACTTGCAAAAAAATTTTCTAATTCTACCATTTTTTTCTGCAAGATCGTTTTTAACTAGTTTTTAGTAGGTTTTTCTGTTATTTTTACAGGTTTATTTCAGTAGTGTATGATATAAATACAATCGGCACAATGTTGGCAAACAGTTGGTGACGGTCGTTTATGCGCCTGCAGAACATGCAATCTGTATAGTATTGCCCTTGTACCCGATTCATAATAGCGGTCAACAGTTGACGCTAACTTGCCAACGATCCCATAATATTGACAAAATCAAAGATAAGGAGGTGGCCTAAAAATAGATTTTCATAAAAATTTTTTGAAAACAAAAATTAAGGAAAAAATTTCTTTGAGTATTTTTGTGAACATGCCCTGACAGAAAAATACGATCGGCACAATGTTGGCAAACCGTAGACGATTTTTGGTTATGCCTTGGCAGAGCGTGAGATTAACAATCTCGACAGTATTGTCCCGTTACCCGATTTCTAACTTGCCAATGTTTCCATAACGTTATAAAACTAAAAAAACATATGTGGTCTAAAAATCGATTTTTAGAATTTTTTATACCCTACACCACTATGTGGTCATTTATACCCTACACCACTATGTGGTCAGGGTATTATAAGTTTGTGCTGATGTTTGTAACACCAAAAAATATTGGTCGTAGACCCACCTTATAGTATACCGATCGGTTCAGAATTTTTTTTTATTTCGATTTAACGATGTCCGTCTGTCCGTCCGTCCGTCCGTCCGTCTGTCTGTCTGTCCATGCAATCTTGTACGCACTCTACAGGTCGCACCTATTAAGATATTTCGATGAAATTTGGTACATAGACCTATGTTGGCCCAAGGACGAACAAGTTTGATTTTTTTGAACATCGGTCCATGTTTAGACCTAGTGCCCATATAAGGGTCCTACCAAAATTATATTGTTTATACGCTGCAGGTCGTAAATATTAATATATTTTGATGAAATTTGGTACACAGACCTATATTGGCCCAATAACGCAGCCTATTGATTTTGGTGAACATCGGTCCATGTTTAGACCTAGTGCCCATATAAGGGTCCTACCAAAATTATACTGTTTATACGCTGCAGGTCGTAAATATTAAGATATTTTGATGAAATTTGGTACACAGACCTATATTGGCCCAATAACGCAGCCTATTGATTTTGGTGAACATCGGTCCATGTTTAGACCTAGTGCCCATATAAGGGTCCTACCAAAATTATACTGTTTATACGCTGCAGGTCGTAAATATTAAGATATTTTGATAAAATTTGGTATACAGACCTACATTGGCCCAGTAACGCAGCCTATTGATTTTGGTGAACATCGGTCCATGTTTAGACCTAGTGCCCATATAAGGGTCCTACTAAAATTATATGGTTTATACGCTGCAGGTCGCAAATATTAAGATATTTTGATAAAATTTGGTACACAGACCTACGTTGGCCCAAGGACAAAGCCTATTGATTTTGGTGAACATCGGTCCATGTTTAGACCTAGTGCCCATATAAGGGTCCTACCAAAATTATATTGTTTATACGCTGCAGGTCGCAAATATTAAGATATTTTGATGAAATTTGGTACACCGACTTATGGCAGCCGAAGGACGAAGCCTATTGATTTTGGTGAACATCGGTCTATGTTTAGACCTAGTGCCCATATAAGGGTCCCCCCAAAATTATATTGTTTATACGATGCACGTCGTAAATATTAAGATATTTTGACGAAATTTGGTACACAGACCTATTTTGGCCCACGGACGAAGCCTATTGATTTTGATGAACATCGGTCTATGTTTAGACCTAGTGCCCATATAAGGGTCCCCCCAAAATTATATTGTTTATACGATGCACGTCGTAAATATTAAGATATTTTGACCAAATTTGGTACACAGACCTATATTGGCCCAATAACGCAGCCTATTGATTTTGGTGACATTAGTTGGCTTTTACCCAGACTGGTGTAGGGTATTCTATAGTCGGCATGCCCGACTTTAACCTTTTTACTCGTTTTAAATCAAAAAGATTGTTTTTGATATTTTTAAAACATGAAGCCAGGCCGTAGGAATTCAACACAGGTGGAATTCTAACGAACCCTGACCGTCAGATTGCCAGACAATCGTTCTACACGCTAAGCCTCTGACCTTAACCCTCTAATGCACAAGGCCGCCTGAAGGCGGTCTTCAGATTTTAAATAGTTTTTTGGCTAAATAACAATATTTTATTAAAAAAGTTGTATTATATCCATAGAAAACTTAACTACCCAGCAAAACCTTTCATTACCATGTAATGAGTTTTAGGTATTGAAATCTTAAGTGTTCACTAGTTACCTTTTAATTACTAAACTACTTATTTTAACATGGTGGTGTCATTGGAGGAAAGTCATTACACTGATTTTACCTGTAAGTAGTTTATCAGCTGTTCTATAAATAGATGTTGAATATAAATTTAAAAAAATATAAAAATTTAAAAACCAATAGGAGCTGACACGTATCGATCAGCGTACCCCACGATTGTCAGGCAAACACTCTAACCATTAGACCACGACATCGCTATAATTTTTAATGCTTTAACTTATGTCCACATTTATTGTGGCAACTGTTATACATGTCTATTTTTCACAAAACTTGTTGTTATTAAATACTGCTTAATGAACATCAACATTTCTGTAAATAGATGTTTAATATAAATTACAAAAAAAAAACAAAAAAACAAAACAATGGAAGCTGACACGAATTGATCAGCGAATCTTATGTCTGTCAGGCAAAAACGCTAATCCCTAGGCTACGCCATAGTTATTGTTTTTAATGATTTATAACATATATTATTTGTTTCAGCTTTTGTGAATTAGTAATGTGTGGGGTATAATTATGGGTAACTCATTACATTCAGTTTAAAAGTAATTCAAAGGGTAAGGAGATATGAGATCTAAGTAATGCATGAGTAATGACCAGTCATTACCAAGTTTTTGCTGGGTATCTAATTTTTTGCCTTCAAACTTTTTTTTTGTATAAGGTTTTCAAGCGAGAAGCATGTAAAGTGAAAATTTAGAAAATTTGAAAAAATTAACTTTTTAAAACAGAAAAAAATATTTGAAAAATTGCCAAAAATACATTTACGATCTGACGTACATTACCGATAATAACAAAGCTAGTTTAAAGTCTCTAATTGTAAAATTAGTTAAACTTTTTTCTCCAGGACTCACAGAATAACGCCAGGATACGTTTTACAAATATTTCTCTAAATCAAAAACTAGTTAACAGGAGGGTTGCCGCGTAACTCGATTCGAAAAAAATTTTCGAATTCATAAAATTTGTACCTTTCGTAAAAAGAAATGTTTTAGCAAAATTCTTACTTTTTGAATTTGTATGTGTAGTGTAAAATTTTCAGGATAAAATTAGAATTTTTATACAGAATTATATTTTTAACAATATTTGCAAGATTTACGAATTCGAAATTTTTTTTTCGAATCGAGTTACGCGGTTACCCCCCAGATTTTCTTAAAATGAAACACAAATTATATACTTAGAGGTAAGCAGAACTAATTTCGTCAAAATTTATTGATGTTTAGTGCCAAATTCGCCAAATTTCGTAATTTTCAAAAAGCGAAAATCGCCATAACTTTTGAAAAAACAACAATTGATCAACAATTTTCGGTACGTAATTTTATTTTATTGATAGTGATATTTACAACAAAAACCGATATTATTTGACCACTGGGTTTCAAGATACGTCTTCAAACTTTGTTGTGCTATATCGCCTAAATAAAGCGATACAGTAAAATTTTAATATTTGTTCCATAGTAGAATTTCAACGCCAGATATATGGTTTCAATATTATTCTAATCAGAAGAAAGAGCATTAGAGGGTTAAACCTCACTTTAACAAAGAGAATTCATTTGTAAAATATCATTATACTGTTTTGGCACCGTTGGTAATTTCTCTCTGGGAAGCTTTAAACATTTTCCTGGTTCGTCATATTTAGAGTTTTTCTTTTAAATTTTCATAATTCCCATTTGGTTTAAAAATCATATTTAACACAGGAAACTCTGGTATGAGCGCAAACATCTAAAATGATTTGTGTATTGTAAATTCTGAAAAGTTAACAGATAAAAAAGTTCAATAAAAATATTAAACTCATTAGCAGGCCAATACACCAAAACAATGAAAAAAAAAATAAAACCCCAGCCGGTTCATAAAAATTAAACGGAGCATCTACCAGAATTATTGTTATTTATAAAACAATAAAAACAAAATTGAAATAAAATATAAATTATTGAAAGTTATACAATAAGTAAAAAAAAAAAATTAAAAGAATGTAAACTCTAAAACAGAGTGGAGACTTTTGAAACATATTTCAATTTAAGAGAATAATGTAAGAGAGAATAATATAAGTGAGAATAATTTAACACAAAAGTATCTCAAAGATTTTATTTTTGTTGTACGTATTTCTTATATAAAACAATTGTATACTCTTTTATATACAAAAAAACTTATATACACAATACAAAATTTTCAGTTTGAATTGAAGCTATTTGCTTAATATGCTTGAAATTTTTATATCAGTCTACATCAAATGATGAAACTGTGCTCATCTTGCAGAAGCTGCTCTAATCCGCTAAATATTATAATTGATCAACGTCTTAGAATTGACACCTGTCGATATCTAATCGAGATACTATCGCGTCGTATAACGGGTGAATAAATATTTGAATATTCCAAACAAAATACACAAATTAACGAAAATAAATTGTGAAGTGGATTAAAATAATAAAGTGCAATTCAAACAGAACAGAAAATCTTGATAAGGAATTAAAAATCCAACCGATAAAGCTGAAAGAGAAAAAGTGAAGCGGAAAATAAAAGTAGAATTGAAACGAAAGTTCAAGAGTTAAAGTCGAGTGTTGAGAAAGATAGTTTAAACAGAATTTTTGATTGATTTTTTTTTTCGTACAAAAAGTAAAGATTAAAATAAAAATATATATTTTCAAACACTAATAAAAATATTGAAAATTTTTTAAAAATACACAGATTTTGAAAGTAAAAACACTAAAAAATTATTTATAAATTTTTGGAAAAAAAATTTAAATCATTTAAAACATTAACAATTTTTAAAGATTATTGAAAATTATAAACAAGTATTGAAAATTATGAAATAATTATAAATAAATAATTACAAATATAAATAATTAACAAAAAATATTAACATTAAAAATTCTAAAAAAATATTGAAGATTTCTCTAAAAAATATTTCAAAAGAAAGAAAAACATATAAACTATTTAAAAAAGTTTCGAAAAATATATATATAAAAAAATTATTGACAAATTAAAAAAATATTTGCAAATATTCAAAAAAATTTCTAAAAATATATAATAATATCTGAAAAAATAATTTAAAAAGTTATATAAATCATTATCTGTGTACTGATAACCAGAAAATTTTCCAAAAACGCGTATATAACAACAAAATAATCCTATTTAAAAAAAATATAAATTTTTGTTTAACAAAAAGATTTTGTTTTAAATTTCGTGCTTTAAAAGCTTTTCGTTTATTTAGTTTTTTTTTTTGTTTTGTATATAAATTTTTTCTACTCATCGTTTATATATATTTTTTAAAAATATATACATAAAGAAAAAGGTAATTAATTACGGAAAAAAATCATTGGAGCAGCATTTATGTGCAAAAAATCATTAGAAAAATTAAAAAACAAATTATAACATTGTGGAATAAAAAAATCATCACCTCTTATCTTTTTTTTTTTTAACAAGTGAAAGTTGTTGTTGTTGTTTATGCGGTTTTCCATTTTCCTACTTTTCTTTTTAATTTTCCTCTCACCATTTAATATTTATTTTAATTTTAGTTTTTTTTTATTTCGTTTGCCTTTAAGTAAATGGACGCGGTTATTTCCGCTAATAAGTTTTTGTAAAAAATTATGAGTTTGACAGTTAAAATGTTTTTTTTATACCCTACACCACTATGTGGTCAGGTTATTATAAGTTTGTGCTGATGTTTGTAACACCAAAAAATATTGGTCGTAGACCCACCTTATAGTATACCGATCGGCTCAGAATTTTTTTTATTTCGATTTAACGATGTCCGTCTGTCTGTCCATGCAATCTTGTGCGCACTCTATAGGTAGCAAATATTAAGATATGTTGATGAAATTTGGTACACAGACCTATATTGGCCCAATAACGCAGCCTATTGATTTTGGTAAACATTGGTCCATGTTTAGACCTAGTGCCCATATAAGGGTCCTACCAAAATTATACTGTTTATACGCTGCAGGTCGTAAATATTAAGATATTTTGATGAAATTTGGTACACAGACCTATATTGGCCCAATAACGAAGCCTATTGATTTTGGTGAACATCGGTCCATGTTTAGACCTAGTGCCCATATAAGGGTCCTACCAAAATTATACTGTTTATACGCTGCAGGTCGCAAATATTAAGATATTTTGATGAAATTTGGTACACAGACCTATGTTGCCCCAATAACGCAGCCTATTGATTTTGGTGAACATCGGTCCATGTTTAGACCTAGTGCCCATATAAGGGTCCCACCAAAATTATATTGTTTATACGCTGCAGGTCGCAAATATTAAGATATTTGGTATATAGACCTATGTTGGCCCAAGGACGAAGCCTATTGATTTTGGTGAACATCGGTCCATGTTTAGAACTAGTGCCCATATAAGGGTCCCCCCAAAATTGGCTTGGTTACAAACTGCAGGTCGCAAATATTAAGATATTTTAATGAAATTTGGTGCGCTGACTCACATTATAGAAAATTTTGACACAAGCCTCATTTTAACCCATTCGAATTTCGGATCCAAACATTAGTTGGCTTTTAACCAGACTGGTGTAGGGTATTGTATAGTCGGCATGCCCGACTTTAACCTTTTTACTCGTTTTAATTTAAATTTTCATATTAGAATATTTATACACTCAGAAAAAAAGTCAGTAAAGTCAACAAAAAATGTTGCTGTATCAACAAATTTTTAGTCAGGAGCGTGCTTGCAAAAAAGTTGGTAATTTCAGCAAAAGTTTTTGCTGAAAATCAGCGAGCTGATTTTTACCACAAAAAACAGTTATCTTAGCAAAAGTTTTGCTAACACTTAGTCGATTGCAAATTAAAAAAAAATCCTTGCTAAAATCATTAAACTTCTTGCTGAATATTAGTAGACTGAAAAAAAACTCAAAAACTTTTACTTTAGTTAATTTATTTGCTGAAAATTTAAATATAGAAATTGTGTAGAGTTGTTTTTTTATTATCATTTCCGTTGTCTGTACTACATCGAGACATGTTGAGACATCTACATCTTGTCTATCTGATTGTCGTCCACGCTACAATTGCGGTTATCAGCACAATTTTTGTAGCAAAATAAATTAGTAAAACATTAGTTCAAAATTAGTTAAGTGCTAAAAAAATATAACTAAAACTTTTGCTGAAAACGGAATTTCAGCAAAAAAATTGCTGAAAACTAGTAAAATTGATATACAAGACGCTTTACTAATTTTTCTACTAACTTATATTATTTCTTATTTTATTTTTTCTTAAATTGGCTTAGTTCCTGGGAATTTGCTTATTAATTCTTAGCTAGTCGATAATGTTTACTACAGTACTCGTATTAGTTTTACTGGGTCAGCTCCAGTATTTAAGTTATCGCTTAAATAATTAGAAAAATCTATTTGGAGAGTTTTGGGAGCAAATATATGCTATCATTGAGTGATATATCTTTTACCCTCAGGAAGGACCGTGGTGCGGTTTACTCCAATTTGGATGACATTTCGATACCTGAGAGATTCACTGTAAAAATTAACTTTTAAACTTTTTACCGGTTATAAAAAAAAGGTCCAAAACTATTCCGTTTTTTTTTTTTTTTTTTTTTTTTTTTTTTTTTTTTAAGAGATGCAACACTCAGGAAATTCTTCCTATTAATTAACTTGTTGCTTCCTTAGGAAAGGGGATATAGGAGAAGTGAAAGGTGGTGAAAATATGAAGGGCTTCAAATATTGCAACACTGTAATTGTCCGAGATGTTGAATCATAGAACAGTTTTTGTGCGCCATCTGATGAAGAGTTGGCGAACTTTGTTGGAGCTGTTTAGTTCATAGCCCTGTTGTATTATTTTACTTTTTTAGTTTTAAATATTTATAATTAACTTTTCAATTTCAATTTAATTAAAAATTTTTTAATTTTTCAATATTTAAAATACAATTAAAGTAAAAACGATGAAGAATATTGAATTGCAGTTCACTTTTTACATTTCTTTGAGAAGTATATTTATTGAAGAGAATATCGATAGTGGGCTAGACTTGTAGTCTTGAGGTCGCAAGTTCGGTGGCGGCAATAAAAGGTATTATTTTTTTTGCTGATTTTTTTTACACTTTCAGTTGATGAAATAGAGTTTCTTTTATACTCGTTTGAAAAGTACTGAAAAAAATTTTAAAGTGGTAATACTCCACTCATACACCCAGAAAACAGATTCGGTTCTGACAACCCCATTTGTTGTCAATCGAATGGTTCAGTTAGTTGCTTCAAATGAATTTTTCGGTTGCGGCTACAGAATTATTCTTGATGCAACTGAGATTCCGTTGCCATAGTCAAATTAGTCCTGTCTCAATTGGTTTTCTGTTGCCACAACTGAAAAATTCTGCTACCACAACTGAACCATGCGATTGGCTACAAATGCGGTTCTGGGTGTATGACAACTCAATGTTAAAATCATTAGAGTTTCTGTTACGTCTAGATCACTAATTTTAGAGCTTTTTCTACACACAGGAAAAAAAATTGCCAACCGAATTGCTAAGCCTATTTTGGTTGCTACAACGAATTAATTCGGTTGGTGAAACTATATTGGAATTTGATTCGTAATTATGTTGGGTATTGCAACTAAAATTCAGTTGTATAAACTGAATTTTGTTGTGATAACTAATATTCAGTTGCACCAACCTATTTTAGTAGATGTAACCGAATTTCAGTTGGAAAAAGGCATACTTTTTTCTTTGTGCGTACTGCTTTTGCATCTGATTTTTCGCTTAAGATATCTCGCGACCGGGGTAAAAAGTTTTAATATTATATCTTATTTGATAAGTTCCCATATATCCATATACAATTTAATTCGAAAAATGGGTCATCTACATGTGTCTAAATATATCAAATTAGATATATGTAATTTGATGCATTTTGTTCCAAGATTTGTCCATATCCAGGACATCAAATTATATCTACTTCGAAATAAATATATCTGATTTTATATAATTTTATCCAATAGTATAATATTTATGACTAGAAGTTATGCATAAAAGCTATTAAGTTGAAATTGAAATTTCTATACAATTTTAAAAGCACAACAATTATAAGATATTGTTAAAAAAATTTCGCTGAACTTCCTTTCAGAAAATTCCAGAGTTTTCTATACTAGACTAATTCAAATTCGTAACAATATTGTGGTCACGTGGTTCCTTTTGAGCTTCATTTAAAATTCGGGGAACCCATCGAGCTGATTTCTTTGTGTAGCCAAGATGATTATTTAATGCCAAGGCATTCAATCCCAGTTCATCAGCAACAATTTCCTATGTCAACCTTGGATCTTTATCAACTTCGGACTCTCGAAGATTTTGGGCGGCCAACGCGAGATGTTCGGTCTCGAATTTCCGACACCACTTCGTAAGGGTCACAAAAGATGGTCCCTTCTCTCCATATGCAGTTTGACATTCATTGAATATTTCCACAGGCTTGAGTTTACGCCAAAATGTGTAAAGCATGGCAAACCGAATCTCTTTTTGCGTTGGGAGTAAAATTTCTGCCAACCCTTCTCCATCCTGCATACTCATAGCAATAAAAATGTAAAAATAGTTAAAAGTGACCTTGCAGAAAAAACTGCTGAAATTAGCAGATCTTTTTCTTAAATAATAGTACACTTAAAAAAAAATGTCAGTTAAGTCAGCAAAAAATGTTGCTGTGTCAGCAAATTTTTAGTCAGGAGCGTGCTTGCAAAAAAGTTGGTAATTTCAGCAAAAGGTTTGCTGAAAATCAGCGACCTGATTTTTAGGAAAAAAAAATAGTAATCTTCAGCAAAAGTTTTGCTAACACTTAGTCGACTGCAAATGAAAAAAATCCTTGCTAAAATCACTAAGCTTTTTGCTGAATATTAGTAGACTGAAAAAAACTCAAAAAACTTTCTTTTTTTGTTATTTCCGTTTCCAGACAAGCTGCGACATCTACATCTTGTCTATCTGGTTGTCGCCCACGCTATGAATGCGGTTATCACCACAATTTTTGTAGCAAAATAAATTAGTAAAACATTAGTTCAAAATTAGTTTAGTGCTAAAAAAAATATAACTAAAATTTTTGCTGAAAACAGAATTTCAGCAAAAAAATGGCTGAAAACTAGTACACTTGATATAAAAGACGTTTTACTAATTTTTCTACTAACACTCAAAAAAATAGAGTGTAAGATAAGAACAGCAAAAATAAAACTGTTAAATTTACAGAATTTGAGTTAACTTTTAGTTAAATAAAAATGACAAATTATGCTACAGAAAATTTTGCTAAATATTAATAGACTAAAAATAGTTAAATTAATTGTTATATCTACAAAATTTTTGTTATTTTTAAGTTAAATTTAGTTGAATGCAAATAGCAGTCTATCCTGCTAAAATCAGCAGCAATATTTGGTAAAAAAAATTAGCAAACTGCTGATTTCAGAAGGCTCAATTTTTATTTGCATTAAAAAAAAAAAAGACTGGATATTTAATTTTTTTTTGTGATTTTTTAGTCTACTAATTATTTAGCAAAAAAAAAAAATTTAACTCAATTATAACTAAAATTCTGTACATTTAACAGTTTTTTGCTGATATGTAGCAAAAATAATCTGCTAATTTCAGCAGTTTTTAACTAATTTTTTGATTGTTTTAACCGAATTTTTTACAGGGTTTTTCTATTAGTGTATACACAATACTATGATCTTATAACAAATTTATAGTGTCTGACCGATTAACCGCTTTGGCTTGGGTCAAAAATTCACAATCGGTTAATAATCGGTAATCGGCTATAATTTTGGGCGATTACCGATTATTACCCAAAAACAATCCGAAACAGCCCAAACAACAATAATTTTCAGACAATTTTCAGTATGAAACGCTTTTAGGCTGTTTTGAGTTACCAGATGTTCGGCATCGTCCCAAGAAACTGCCTTCGGTCGGACACTACAAATTTATGTAAAAAGTGTTAATTGTAGCCAAAAAAGTCTGTTGAAAAAATGTTCTGGCAGAACAACTTAAGTCGAGTTTTTCAAAATTCCACAAATTTCTTTAACTCATTTTGATCATTCTTTATTCTATTTTTATTAAAAGAAAAAAATTTGAATCATATGATTTTCATTAAAAAACAAACTTATAGAATTTTATTTACTAGACGACAACAAATTTATCAATTGTTGTATTATATGCATTTTTCACAATAAAACGCAAATTATTTTGTTGTGTATTTCATACTGATGCATTTTTTATTTTTCTTATTTCGTTGTTCAAGTCATTGTTTGTTTGTTTTAGTTGTTTTTTTTTCATTTTTAGTTTTTATTTTTTTTAATTGTTAATTTTATTTTCTGTTACAACGAACGCTCTTATTAACAATTTTGCATTTTAGTCTCAAGTTCAAGTAAACGACCTTTTTAAATTACATTGACTTTTTCAAAAGAAAAACGAATATTGTGTTTTTTTTAGTGGGAATTTTAAAAACACACGTTTTGTTTAAATATATAGAGGGTGTTGAATTTATTTATTATTTTTAGTGAATTTAATGCTGTTTGTTTTTGAACATTTTGGTTTTTTTAATAAATCTTTTTTAATGTTAAAAAATTTATATTCTCAATTTATTTTCCTAGAATTATATCGTGCTAATCAATCGCAATTGTTGCTTTTTCCAGCTACCACGACATTATGTTTTATTATACAGAAACGAAAAAAAATCCGTGTTTTTTATCCAAATAATTTCATATAAAATTGTATTTTTGTATAAATTTTTTTTTCTGAAAAAAATATTGCAATAAATTTGTTTTTCATAGTGGGAGAGAAATTTACAAAAAGTCTGATTTGTATGTTTTTAATAAGAAAACAAAAAAATTAAATAATAACTAAAATTGTTTGTTAACAATTTTTAAAACATTATATTTTGTATATAAACATATTGTGTAAATTTTTTGCAAAAAGAACTAAAAATATATTTTTGTATAACTAACCTTCAGAATTTACATAAAATTATAATAAAACTCAGGATTATATATATTCAATACTAACAATTTGAATTAAAAAGGTAAGAAATTACAACATTTAATTTTTTTCATTTAAACTTTTTACATAAAATTTTGTTTTTAGTTTTCTTTTTCTATAGAAAATGGTCTGAGATAGTGAGCAATTTTTCTACACAAAATTTTTTCAGATGATGAAATTTTTTTCTCTGCATAAATAGCAGAAAAAGTTTGTAAAAATGAGTTAAATATTAACTTGTAGAAAAATTTGCTAAAATCAGTTAAATCTGTTTGCTAAATACCATTAAAATATAAACAACAAAAAAATCAAATAAATCTACTAAATTTTAGTTCAATTTTAGTTGGTTAAATGCCAATGGGTTTGGTTGTTGGCTCAGCTAAGCGGAAGTTACAGCGCCACCTATTTGTGAAAAAACTGTATTATGTGCTATGGGTACACTAATAAGAAAAATTCTGTAAAAATTTAAGTTAAAACTACTAAAATTTTGTTATAAATGAACTTACAAAAAAAAAACTGCTGAAATTAGCAGATTATTTTTGTTTTTTTAGTTTTATTTTTGTATAGAAAATTTTGTTAGGTAGTGAGCAATTTTTCTACACAAAATTTTTTCAGATAATAATGAGAATTTTTTTCTCATACAAATAAGTCTACAAAAATAGCAGAAAAAGTTACTAAAAATTAGTTAAATAAAAACTAGTGCAGAAAAAACTGCTAAAATCAGTGAAATCTCTTTGTTAAATATTATTAAAATAAAAACCGCAAAAATATGCTAAATCTACAAAATTTTAGTTAAATTTTAGTTGATTATATGCAAATGGGTTTGGTTGTTGGCTCAGCGGAAGTTGCAGCGCCATCTATTTGTGAAAAACTGTATTATGTGCTATGGGTACACTAATAATAAGAAGTCTGTAAAAATTTTAGTTAAAACTACTAAAAATTAGTTACAAATGAACTTGCAAAAAAAAACTGCTGAAATTAGCAGATTTTTGCTAAATTTTAGTAATATAGGAACAGCAAAAATAAAACAATAAATATACAGAATTTTAGCTATTCTTGAGTTAAATTTTAGTTAATAGAAAATAACAACTTAACCTGCTGAAATTAGCAAAAAAATTTGCTTAATAATTAGTACACTAAAAAATCACACAACAATTTTTTTTTAAGTTTTCGATTTTTTAATTTCAAATACAAACCTAGCATTCTGAAATCATTTTATTTTAGCAAATATTTTTGTTGATTTTAGCAGGGAAGACTGCTATTTACATTCAACTAAATTTAACTTAAAAATTACAAAAATTATGTAGATATAACAGTTTGTTTTTGCTATTTTGAGTCTACTAATATTTAACAAAATTTTCTGCAGATTTTACTCATTTTCAATTAACTAAAAATTAACTCAAATATAACTAAAATTCTGTAAATTTAACAGCTTTATTTTTGTTGTTATTACCTTACTAGTATTTAGTAAAAAAATCTGCTAATTTCAACAGTTTTTTACTTTAAATATCAGTTTTAACTAATTTTTATTAGCTTTTACTGCTATTTTTACAGGTTTATTTCTATGAGTGTAGTCATTATATTTTTTCTAAGTGAGAGGATAATGAGGTTAATGACTACCCATTACTTTTGGGACATCGCGAACCAAAGTTATTAAGCGAGTAAATAGGCTGGTAGGTAGTTGAAGTCCTGTTTTTGCTGCACTGAGAGAATTATCTTTATGATATTATTGAATTTTTGCATAAAACCAATGAAGTTTCACTGGAACTCGTCTATTAAAACTTTTTATTGAATTAATGTAATTTTTCATAAAATTTTTGTAAAAAATTTAATTTAATTTATTAAAAGTTTCACACACTCAATGAAAAATTTCATTAAAACTAGCTTTATAAAATATATGAAGGCTTTTCATCAAATTTAAGAAATTTATCATTTACTTTGTGAAGAAAACTTCATCAAAACTGGTCCAGCAAAATTCTCTCTGTGTAACTACACACTCTTTTTCAGTCAGTTTTAATATTTTGTTATTGCTTTGAATTTCTTTTGGGTTTCAAAATACATAATTATTTTATACGATTTTTACAAGAGCATTAGATGTTTAAAATATTTGTTGCATTTATTTTATTGTTTCCCATAAATTTTATATGAATTTCAGAAAAGCCACAGCCACTCATTCTCATTATTTGTTTGTAATAAATCAGTACAATAAAAATTTATATCAATTTTAATACCTGTCTACACAACCACCATTTGTTACATGTGACCAATGTGAAATATGTGTCGAAAGAAGACATTTTGTAATAAACTTAGAAAAAAAAAGAAAACAACATTTAATTCTTAAACGTGTAGAAAATTATAGGAGGGGACTAACAAAATTTCGCTTAGTAGACTGGTTTTTATAAATATTTATTTCAATATTATTGCTCAACCTTTTTTAAATCAATCAATAAGAACAAAGTTTTTAAAAATTGAATTTTCTGATTGATTGATTTTTGAAAGATTGGTCAATAATATTGAACGTATGTGTCCTACTTTACAACACAAACATTGAAATTTGAATTTGTCATAGTCTGAAGACGATAAAACATGTTCAATATTATTGATAAAGCCTTTAAAAATCAACTAACTAGAATATTTTATTTTTAATTACTTTGTTCTGATTGGCTGATTTTAAAAATATTGGGTTTAAGAATGTTTATTTTGATTGAATCAAAATATGAAAACCTATCAATTTTTTATATTTTTTTACAAAATAAAAAATGCTCATAAAAATGAAAAATATGCACAAATATTCATTAAAAAGCACAAAATATACATTAAAAAGGCACCAAATATGCATTTAAAGTCAAAATATGCAAAAACATGTATTTATGACAAAATATGCAACTACAAATCGATACCATTTTGTTCTAAATTTGATGATTCGGATAAATATTTAGTCCATATTAGTTTTGGACTATCGAGAAAAAACATGCATTTGCATGAAATTCCTTGCCCTACTTATTACCAATATCGGATTACTTTGATAGAATATATCAAATAAGTCATTATTTTAATATAATGCTAAATGTAATGAATTATCATTACTTGGTAATCTAAACCGTATTGACCTGTCATTACCATGCTTTTGCTGGGTACCTTTCCAACAATACAACATGTATAGTTCCTTCTATAAAATGTAAAAAAAAAAAACGAAAACAGACCCTTCTTCGGAACCCATTTTTTCCCTTCACTGCGCGAGTTGGCCTTACATAACGAAGTTTTAAGTAAAGTGAAGTGTTTAGCTTGTAATATCTTCCTTGTAAGTGTTTTTGAAATTATTTTTCTCTAAATTTTGTAAGTTAATATGTCTATTTTTGGCACGCAACGAAAAAAGACTTGCCACCCCTACTCTAGGGTATACAATAATTTTCTTTTTTAAATTTCAAATAAAAATTATTATTCAAATTAAAATTTATAATAGTTTTTCCGCATTTAAGCAATTAATAAAAATTTTTTGCAACACATTTATTTTCCTTTCAATTCTTTGAATGCATCAGCTGCAGTTGGCTGGGGTGGTGTACACTTGATTTGTATTTATTATATTTATATTGTAACTTACAACAAACACTACGTGGACAGGGTACAAAGAGATTGTGCTGATGTTTGTAACATTAAAAACTAATGGGCCTAGACACACCTTTTAGTAAATCGATCGACTGAGAATTGCTTTGAGTAGTTTTGGCGATGTCCGTCCGTCCATTTGTTTTTCGGTCTGTTCATGTATTCTTTTGCGCACGCTACAGGTCGCAATTAATTAAATATTTTGATGAAATTTGCTACACCTACTTATAATCGGCCCAAGGACACGAAATTGGTACATGTTTGGACCAAGTGTCCATGTAAAAGTCCCTTAAAAAATTGGCTCTTGCAAGTCGCAAATCGTCACCTAAAATGCAAAAGGGCGTAACAATACTTTTTATTTTTTTACACTAGAACAAAAAAAAAAAAAAAAACGTAGAATTAAAGATATTCTATATTTTCTTCTCTTGTTTAAAACACGACTATAGACTTATTTCGACACATCGTTTAAAATTTTATAGGGATATGTAATTTAGTCTAGTGCATCATAATCAATCAGAAAATCGGCTTAAATTTTTTTGTTGTTACGCCCTTTTGCATTTTAGGTGACGAAATATAGATGTTATAATGATATTTCAGACGCTCTTGATTTTAGATAGAATCGGTTTATATATTTCTCACTGATTTTTTTTATTATTAACCATTTTATTGAGATATTTTGACCCAAGTCCATTTCAAGACTGGTGTGGTGTAGGGTATATGGTAGGCATGCCCGACTTGAACTTTTTCTCTCGTTTTCCTTTATAATAATCCCAAAAATATATATTAATTATTGCTTGTCGTGGTTGTTTGTGTACAATTCTAATAAATTATTTACAAGATTAAATAAATTTTCAAATTAAGTGTTTCACATTTGTCGAGATTTTCTATTCTAAATATAGAAAATATTCTTAAAATTCTACCGGTTTATTTAATATGTTTTTCCTTTAATCATAAACATGTCTATTAAAAGCTAGATTTTTTTTCGCATTTCATTAGTTTGTGTAAAGAAAAAGTTTGTTGCTTATTTTTAATGAATATTTAAAAGCATTTGTTTTCATTAAAATGTCATTTTGTCATAACTCTTCTTTTTTTCTTTTTTTTTTTTTTTTGACAAAATGTTGTCGTCTTATCTTTGATGGAAATGTTTTTGTAGCTAGAGCAAAAAAAAAAAAAAAAAAAAAAAAAAAATTGGCGTGTGTTTTTGTGGGCCATAATATTCATATTTAGTTTTCTCCTTGTTATTTATTTTTAAATTATTTCTGTTTTCATTATAATCTTGCAATTATTGCAGTTAGAAACATTTTTGTTTCTAATAATTGCGTGTTATTTTGAAGGTTAAAAATAATTTGTTCTTTTTCACAAAAATATATGATTGTGCGATTTTTTTTTTTTTTTTTCTGAAGAGAAACATTTGTGCTTTTGGACTTTTAACATAAATATTTATTTAAGTAATTACTTTTGTTATATAAAAATTAATGTTTGTATTTCGTTTTGTTTAATTTTAGCTGGTTAGACCTGTTCCTACATCTATGGAGTTTCATCTAGACAGTGCAGAATACTGCCAGGCACAGCACAAATAAAAAGTAAGTTTAACGGTTAATTTGTAATGATATTGGCTTAATAGCTAATTTAGAAATCTACAATTTCATTGAAATCCATTGTCAGTTAGCGAGGACTCAAACCTTTTATAATAAAATAAATGTTACCGAAGATAAACACCCATGCCAAGAAACAGGTTTAAAAATTTTACAAAAAACCGGTTAAAATTTTGTCGAATCATTGATTTTAAATGAAATTTTTTTAATCTCAAATGATTTTTAAAGCAAAATATAGAAAAAGGGGAAAAAAAAACATCTTTACTAAATATAAATTAGCTGAACTAACTGTTATTAGCTTTTTAAACTATAAAATTTTTAATATAACTTTTAGGGCCGATATCATATCTAACAAATAACCAGAGTCAAACTATAACCACAGATATTTCCATATAAATTTGACATTCAGAACTATGGTTAAGCATTAAGCTTTAGTTATTTCTAGATAAGTTGGCAGGTTTTAATAATATTTAATTCTAACAAATTCTTTAATATCCTAATCACCTAATTTATTGTCTGTTACAAATTAAGCAGATGTTGTTTTTTTTCTACCTTTTTCATTATCATTGATTACCAATTAAATAAAATATTTTTAGTTAAATTTGCGTCGTGTAATAACCTTAACTGACCGCTAATGGTAATGGCAATTTTTCGTTATATTTTTCAAAAACCACAAGACCAAAACCCATTGACATTTTGTCAATAGTTTCGTGTTTTCTAAAAATAAATATTATAACTTATACTATAATCTTTATTTTTGGTCTTAAAATGAAAAGTCTGTTCAAAGGAATTTTATATTGATTTTAAATTTACATATTTTTATAATAAACTTTACACTTTCCTACTTTCATCGAGTGTTGAAATGTTTTTTATATTTTCAAATCAATGATTCAATGTTTTGTTCTTTCCCTTTTCTTTACTTTTATCACAATTGCGAAAAAAAAGTGTTGATATTTTTCTTTATTGTGTATTTTTATTATTTGCCTTGTTTAATCAGAAATTGAGGGCAACCAAGCGTATACAAATCTTATGTTTCTACATTATTACTACAACATGTATTGTTTTTCATAAGAAAATAAAATGTATCATTGTTTTTTGATTTTTAAAACACATTTTAAATATAATTTCTAAGAATTTACATACAATATTTTTTTCGTAAATTTGGGGGAGAGGAAATAAAAGTATTATTAACACAAAGGGAATTTATGTTTTTAAACAACTAAGAAAAAGCAACATAGAAACTGAGATTTAAAGGACTTTCTGAAAACTCAAATTCTGTAAAAGTTTTTCATACCGACATTTCATCTAAATGAATTTTTTTTGATCCTTATGTTAGGTCATCTATACTTTTCAGATGATTTAACGATGTCAGTCGCGCTCCCATAATGGGCGGTGAAACCAAATTTGTAAGAAATATGTTTGTAATGGTTCTGAGCAAATTGGCATTACAAATAGGGTTTTCAATTTTCCGACATTTTTGAACTTCCGGGAATCGAGTGTTTTTTTTCGAACATTTCCGGGTTTTCCCGGTAATATTGAAGTAAATTTGTACACATATTTTAACAGCAAACACAACTTTTTTTTCTTTTTAAATTCTTCCTATTAATTAACGTGTTGCTTTCTTTGAAAACGGAATAAGGAAGAGATGAAACTTGATGAAGAATGAAGGGCTTCAGATATGCGACACTGTAATTGATGTTGAATTTTAGAATAGTTGTTGCGCGCCATCTGATGGTGAGTTGGCGAACTTTGTTGAAGCTTATTAGTTCATAGCCCTGTTATATTAATTTACTTCGGTGGGGTTATGTGCTATGGGAACACCAAAGGAGGACACTGCGATATGTATGAGGGATACAAAAAACATACATATTATTTCTACAAATTGATGTTGCGGTCGCTGGGGATCGAACCCGCAAACTCATGTGTAATAGTCCAATGCGCTTTGGGGTTTAGGACATCCTTGGAGTTCTACTTTAGAAAGTTAAAATACATTAATATTTTTCTAGACATGCTGATTTTTCAGCTTTTCTGCGAATTTTTTTAATTCCCAGAAATTAATAGTAAAGTTCCCAGGAATCGGGAAATGGAAAATTGACAAAATTCCTTGGAATTACCGGGTTAAAAAACCTTAATTGCAAATGAAAAAATTTTGCAAATACATTTAGATTTTCAGAGACCTGAAGCCATATACCAAATCCTAAAATGCAACATTTAGATGGAATATTTAGAATGAAACATTTAGAAAGAACCGGGAATTACCGGGTTAAAAAACCTCAATTCCAAATGAAAAAAATTTTGCAAATACATTTAGATTTTCAGGGTCCTGAAGCCATATACCAAATCCTAACATGAAATATTTAGAATGAAACATTTATAATTAATTAGAAACATTTGTTTGCGGCTCACTTTTTTCCACGCACCTGTGTGCACATGATCAGGGGCCGAATTACGGCATTCGTGAACGAGCGAAATTGTTCGAAATCCGTTTTTTCAATGTGTAAAAATGTAAAAACTAACAATGATAATACCATATTTTAATTTTATATCCCATCTAGGGCCGAACTGTAGAATCCCTGGCTCAAAAAACTTCATCAAAATGCTTAATTTTCCGAAATAAAAAATTTATTTCGAACGAAAAATTTCAATCGAGGATGCCGTAATTCAACCCCAGATCTGGCTAGATCTTATTGAAATTGGATACAAATTTGAGAACAAATTTGTTCTGATCAGATTTGGGTAGATCTGGCGCACCATATATAATCGGATCCAATTTGATCTGGTCTTAAATTAAAATTAAAGAGCTTCTACTGCCTATGAAGTCATGTTTTTGACGGGTAATTCTTTAAACGAAATTTGTATATACATTTGTCTATACAGATCTGCTCATATACGGCCACGAAAATCACCCGTGTAAAAAAGATCAGATCTGACTAGATCTTACAATATCTAATTGTACCAGATCTAATTAGAACTCAAAATTGGCGACAAATTTGAGGTCAAAGGGTACTTTTATGTAAAATGTTGCTTTTCAAAAAGTGTTGATTTATGACTGCCCAAGTAAAAAAAATCATATGGAGCCATATGAAGTTATATTTAATTATATATAATCTTTTATGTAATTAGATATAATTATATCCGAAAAATGAGAACATCTTATTGTATCTTATTGTATCGAATTGTATACAATTGTATACAATTTGGTACAATTTGATACAATTTTATGCAATTCGATACAATTGTATCCGAATTTTGTCCTCATCCAATTACATCAAATTATATCTTTTTGTATAAAATTATATTAAATGTTATAAAAGTGGACATAGTTTAATACAATTATATCTAAATATTGACCTTATACTTTTGATCATATTATATAAGACCACATCTAACAATATACAAAAATTATTTTTTTAAATAAAAAAGATATGCAACATCTGGAGATCAGACCTGGGGGATTGCAATTACAATTGCAAATAAATGTAATTGAAATTAAAAAAAAAACACAATTACATTTCATGTAACTGTAATTGTAATTGAAAGTGACTTCAATTACAAATTTCAATTACATTTAGAATTAAAGTGTTTTTTGTTAAAATTTTGTAGAAAAAACTAACTGGGATAGGTTGGATAGGCGTGGATAAGTATAAAAAGAATACGTCATGTTGGGCTGACCCCTCACTTGTGCTTTTTGTCATTATTTCTTTTCCGAAAAAATGTAATTGTAATTGAAATTTTTTCAATTACAATTATATGTAATGTATAATTGCAAATTTTCAATTACAAATTACTTGTAATTGTGTAATTGCATGTGTTATTAATTTCCAAATATAATGATTAAACCAAAGCTCTGCTGGAGATCCTATAATTTCGATAAATCTTCCATTACTTTTATCCAGATTTACCATGACAGTGCATTAAACATGAACAAAATTTTCTTTATTTTTAGTAATTTTAAAATAAAGTTAACAAGACTGAAATGTTAAAGTTAATAGGATCATGTTATACAACCAAGATATAAGAAAAATAGTAAAAAAATAGTAAAATATTACAAAATAGTAAAAATTACTAAAAATATATGATGCAAAAAATAAACTCACACACGAATCATGCACGGGTTATATATTCTTATTCACGCTCACGCACGAATCTCTTGAGTATAGTAATTATTACTCACGACCGCGTGTTATTCACAGAGATGTTCGTGACTCACGAACATTTCTAGTCACGCGCCAATCCCTAGTAATTACTAAATCTAAAACTAGTTCAAAATCATTGTTAACATAGAACCACATATAATATAATACGGTTTTATATGGACCTTATATATTTTTATATAAAATCACTTTGAAATAATTGCTTATGTGGGATGATATATAATTATAGATGATTTTATAAAGAACGTTGTATTGTTATATATTAAAGAAATCATGAAATATTGTAGATATGGAACGGTATTAAGTTATATATGGGTTCTTATTCGTCAATATATAATCATATCTAACACAAATTATGAAATATTTCTTATATGGCTCCAGATATAGTTTTATATTATTATGTATAGTGTCATACTAAATTATATATAAACGTATATGTAATTACATCTGTAATATGTTACTTTATGTATTTATATATAGCACATACAATTATATGTAGGCCAGTATGTAATAATATAAAATCACATATGTCTCCATATTAAAAACTTTGAGGAAAAAATATCTAACATATGACTATATAAAAGTATATCTGCTTGAATTTAAAAGCATATCTGGCCATGTGTAACTATAAGTTACTATAAGCAATTACATAAAATAATATATGATTATATCAAAACTTTTTTACTCGGGTGGTTTTACCAAATCCGGCAGTTCATATACCTTTTGTATTTAATGTCTCGGTGTTAAAAGAAAACACAATTTAGTTCTTTTAAATTCGAATGTTTGTAAGACACTAAAAACTTTATTTAAAAACAATTCTAAGGGTGGGTGCGAACTGGCTAAACTAATTCTAAACTAAATTTAGGTTTACAAGTTTCTTTGAAATTAGAAATTTTTTTAAAATAATTTTCAAAAAAATTTTAAACCCTTACGTCAATTTGTATTTAGATCAGAACAAGTTTAGCCACCTCGAACAGGGCCTTAATAACTGAAAAATTCTTAAAACTAAACTAAAACTACACTACCTACACATATCCTAAGTGTGTATTTTACAGTGATAATATGTACTAAACCTTTATTATCACTGTGTACCTCAAGTGTTTACCAGATGTGATATCCTAAATGAACAGTAATTACTGATAATTATAAGCCATATGCTTATAACATGTAATTTCCATAAACATACAACAGGTATGAAGATCATTAGTAATTTCCAAATAATCCTTATCTCTAAAATACATACACAGGTTAAAAGAATTAAAATTGACTTGCGGACAACTGATGAGTTGGGCTGATGCCCACGAAGCAATTGTATTGTCTATCATGAAAATGGTCAACCTTTTTGAAACAACAAATAAAATCTAATATGACAATATCAGATTAGAATTTTGATTTGAGGTAGAACAATATTCTAACTAATTATATGAAAATTATATGAAAAATTTTTGTATTTTTTAATGCAATTAATTAGATTCGATCATATCTAATTAGATCTGATCAGATGTAATTTTTTTTTACACGGGCACCCAATTTTCCAAACCACTTTAGGTATGAACAGATTGGGCTCTAAATCTGATTAGATCTCGCCATAAGGTGTAATCGATATGACATATCTGAGCTGATATGATATCTGATCAGATCTTATCTTTTTACTTTACTTTTTCGCAAAATTTTTTTTTCGCTAAATTTTCTTTTTCTTGCTTAATTTGCCTTTACGTTAAAATTTAATTTTCGCTAAGTCTTACTTTCTTTAAAATTTTCTTCTTCTCCGTTAACAGTAATTGTTCGCTAAAAATTATTTTTCGCTAAACGATCTTTTTCGCTAAATTTTCATTTCCCCTATAATTTCTACTAAATTTTTATTTCCTTAAAATTTTTATTTTTGCTAAAATTTATTTTCCACAAACAATTCTTAAGGCTCTATTAGTCTTTGCGTTTCGTGACGTTTCTGTAATGTGCCGTGCCGGATGGCTCTTTTGTGTAGTTAGTCTTTTCCGTAACAACGTATCAGCTGTTTAATGTTGTTTTTCTTAGCAGAGATCTACGCCCACCAGATTAATCAGCTGCGGTGGCTAAATAAAAAAATTGCAGCGGCGGCTTAAAGCTGACAGCTAGCCAACTTAAAGTTGACACATATAAAACATCGGCTTAATGGTAAAAAAACGGAAACTAAAAAAAAAATATTTTTAGATTTGTATCATGGAAAAAAAATTTCGACGGCGGCGGTTGCAAAAATTAGACGGCGACTCGGCTTAGCCAGTTTAACCCTCTAACCGGCCTAAGCTTTTTTGCAATGAAATTTATACCATGTGTTCCTCACGAGAAATAAACAATAAGTTCTTCTACAAAATTTTTTTTCGTTGCCTACTTTAGGCGATATGGTCCAAAACAGTTTAAGGGTGAATCTCGAAAACTAGCGCATAAAAATTACTAGGCTTAGGCACAAATTATTTCTCTTACCAAGATATAATTGCAATAAAAAAATTACATTTTTTGTGCTGTTACTTAAGAGGATGTAGCGATTTTCGTTTTTTGAAAAATGCGAAATTGAGCGAAAATGCACCAAAACTTCAATATATATTATTCAAACTTATAAGCTTTGCTACCTATACCATATATATTCTTTTTACCAAATTTCAAAAAAATCCGTCCATTCGCTTTGAAGTTAAGGCGATGTCCTTTAAAGGTGTCCTTATGGAATCCTGTGCGTCCTTGGACCAAAGTAAGGAACTTTTTGAATAGCCTAAGCTCCAATCTCACTTCGTGGTCACTATCAATTGTTTTAATCAATTTAAATATGTTTTTAAGATTTTTGAAACTTTTGGTTATTTTAAAATATTTAATTTTTGAAATTTTACGAAATTTTATCTTTGTCACTTTCTCGCTTCCAAACCGTGCATTGTATACAAAAAAATTCTTCACAAAAAATTTTATAAATTTAGTTTTCTGTTGAAAAAGTATAATTTCTTATTATAAAATACCCCTTTGGCGTATTTCTGATCAATTTAATATACCCCGCCTGGAGGCGGGCTTGCCGGTTAGAGGGTTAAGCCATTCGTCGCAGATCTCAAAATCTCAGCTGTCAACTCGCTGTCACTTAACGGAGAACAAAAATTCTGTTTTCAAGAGGTTCATCCGGCACGGAACGTTACGTTACAGACAAACTAATGACTTAAATGCTTTTTCATAGAACAACAACAAATCAGCGGATTCGTCACGGCACGTTACGTACAAACTAGTTATACCTTTACCGCTAAATTCTGTTTTCCATGAAAAATTATTTTCCTCAAAATTTTCGGTTGCATTCTAATTTCTTTTCCGTGAAATGTTTAAAAAAAAAATTTTCAGCTATTTTTTTCCGTTAACTTAATTAAGCGAGTAAGTAGCACACAGAGGCTTTCACAAATTACCAGGCTATTTACTCGCTTAATTACGCAGTGTAGAAACGGTAATGACATGTCACTATTTTTTGGACTACTAGTAATGACACCGTCTTACCTTCTGCATTATTTTAAAACATATAATAATGAGTTACTGATGACTTATTTTTATCATTATGAAATGAGCTCCAAAAACATAAACATTTTTCCACTTTTTCCTATGAAAGTGGTCCATCGAAAAGAGCCCACTGTGTACTCAGAAATGACTCAGAAAAAAGAACTTATAAATTCGAAATTTTCCTCATAAATTTAAATAATTTTGAAATATTCCTTGAGTCCGAAAAATTAACCCTCATTTTGAGACAGCTTTTTAGATTGTAGAGACAACTTTTTGGACTGTTTTCTGAGGGTTCATATTTTCTACCAAAAAAAGAGTGTTTTCAAAAAAATAATAATCATTTCTATGATCCATTTAGGAATCTCATTTATGAGCACTCCGAAATTGCTCCGATAGTAGAGCTATTGACTGGCAACTTGGAGTCCCAGGTTCGATTCCCGCGCTAGAAAGTTATTAAAAACAAATTTTACAATAAAAAAATATTCTTTTCTAAAACTGATTTTTTTGAAAATCTTATTTTAAACTCATTCTTTTTGTCAGTACTGGTAAGCATATGGCAACGACATATTTTTAGATGTTTCGTACGGTGGTGTGTAAGCATAACTCATTATTTTGCGCGACATCGCCATACAAAGGTAATAAGAAATGTAATAAGAAAAGAAAATAGTTACCATTACCAGGTATATAGTTACATAACCACATATCTGGTAATGATTTGTTACACTGGGAAGGTTATGGTTAATGCTAAACTTTTTAGTGAAAATATCAGTAGGAGCCTAACAAGTGCTAAAGTGGCCAGGACTCACTATTTAAATAGTTACCCACATATATAAAAATTAAATTATTTTCAGTGTTGGTAACACTTGATGGAGAAATATCTATTAAGAAAAATAAGAAAATCTATTAACACTTCAAAATCTTAAGATTTTTGCAAAATAACTTTTCAGCATGGACATTTTTCATAGTTGCAAAAATTTTTAAAACAAATAAATAGCATATTAAAATAAAATACTAGATCCGGTATCTATTCAACTAATTACCAGTAAATGATTATTTTGCAAGAATATAAATAACTATTTCTATAATTTATTATGAGTAAGCCATTGCGATGTATTTTAAAGTAATGCCAAAGCTAAAGACCTAATGACCTATAATTACTATATTTTTTAGTCAGAATAAAATTTTCAATTCGACAAAATTTGATTTTTTCCGCAAAAGTTCGCTGAACACATCCTATACCTAAAATGGAAGATTCACATGGTTTTCTATACCGATTCACAATAAAAATTTGCAAAAGGCGGTTACTTTTAAGTTTTGACTTATTGCTATTATTGAAGTTGAATTTTCAACTTTGATGTCTTCAGAGACTTATAGTAGAATTTCTTGACAAATATTTTTGCGGAACATGTTTATCCTCTAAAGCAACTTAAGTTGTTTTTCACGTGGAAATATTCCACTCGAACTTTAAAGGCCCCCAAATTGCAATTTAATTTATAATAAAAATTAAGAAATTTTTAATTTTATAACAAAGACACAATCACAATAATCACAAAAAATGTCACTTTTTCCCAAGAAAAATAACAGTCTTGTACATTAAATTTTCTTGAAAACAAACTCTACACACTTTTCACGTGAAACTGATTATCGTGAAAAATTATTTTTTTTTATAGGGAGTATAACAGTTTTTTCACGTGAAATCGAAACAACTTACGATTCTAAACTCTTCAACGAGTCTTTCTATCCGTTTTTAAAAAGGTGCAAAAAAAGTCTTTTAATTGAAGAGTTAGAGGATTAAAATAATTCACAAATGTTCCTCGTAGTGTTTTACATAAGTCCGCTGAACACATCATATACCCAAAGTGGAGGATTCACATGGTTTCCTATAACGATTCACAATAAACATTTTTGCAAAAGGGTGGAAACTTTAACCCCCCAAAAAACATTGGGCCAGACGTAAACTTTTGAAACGCCGAATTTATTAAATAATTGAGCTCGAGATCATGAAACGCCGATACGTGTATATTTTTTTTGGATCCCTCTGCCAGAATCAGTTTTCAGAACGTTGTTATGTTTTTTTTGTGTTGTTTTGAGTATACTTTTTTCACATTATTACTCATTGAAAATACGTCAGACATTTTGACTGACATTGAAGTCAATTTTTCTGCCAAATCCATTATTTTATGTCTATTATCTATTTCTTCCATCCATCAACCCAAGAAAACAGTTTTATCTTTGCGATATATTATTACCCTTTATTGGTTTGTTTTTCTGGTTTTTCCTTCGAAAACTTTAGTCTGATATTAGTATGATTTTTTTCTGTTTAACTTTGATTTCTGCTTAATTTATTTTTTGCGGTACTAAATAAAATTTGTGCGCCACAAAACAATTGTCGTATATTGTTGTTGTTCAATAACATCATGACAATTTAGACAGAAAAACACCTACACCTCTTTTTGTGTTACGCTCATTTTCCGCCAATGATGATTTGTAGCAAAGTGGGTTTATGGCGTAAACCTGCCCTTCTTATTTGAAATTATAATTTACGTTAGCACAGAATTCACTCACTGTCGTGGTCGTTATACAGACAGACAAGAGTCGCTAACAAAAATTTTATTTCAATGGTCATAAGTTGACAATTCTCAATTGTTAATTCCATACAAATTGGGTTAAGGATGCTAAATCTTGTCTGTATTATATGATGTTGAAGTCGTTTATCTTAATTATCTCAAATTGTATAGAAATCACAGTTAAGAGTTCTCATCATATGACCATTGATTTCTTTATTCATTAAATGTGTGGTTTTGTGTTGTTTGGCATTTAACCAAAAATATTATTTGTTAATAAAATTAAATAAAAAATACAAAAAAATATTAGTAAAAATACAAACAAATTTGAAGAAAATAAATATGGAAATATCCGCCATTTATATGAAATAGTACATAGTAGTAATTTTGTAAAGAGTAGCAATTGTTAGAATCATATGTAATTAACTTTTTTTTGTTGGTTTTTGCCTTTATTACCAGTTAATTTTATATAGATATTATTCCCAACGTAGTTGATAATAATTTGAATAAACAGGGGTTTCATTTTTTATATTTGCTGACTAAAAATCTATTTTTAGTCTCTAATTGCTATTCAAAGTAGTGATACGTTAAGGCAGGGGTGGCAAGATTTTTTCGATGCGTGCCAAAAACTAACACATTTTTTGTAAAAATTTATAGCGTGCCCTTAACCCAATTTTTACCAAGGTTTCTTTAAAGCCACTTTTACTAATCAATGATAGGATATTTTCTCTCAACTAACAAAGAAGCATAAAAATCTGAGCAATTTGAGTTACCAAATACGAGTAACAATTACAAAAAAAAAAAAAATACAAAAAAAATCAAAAAATATCAAGTTAAGTCTTGTTGTTTATTTAACCTTATTTTTCTATTTTTAACTTCACAATTTCCTTGAGCTTAAGGTTTGTTTTTTATATATAAAACGTTTTTTATTTTCAATATTTCGCTACTCCATTGTCTAGCATCTTCAGGAACTAACAATTAAATTAACAAATTATAAACAATTTGAAAGTTTGAAAAAAAGTTTTTTATTTTCAGTATTTCGCTACTCCATTGTGTAGCATATTCACAATGGAGTAGCGAAATATTGAAAATAAAAACTTTTTATATATAAAAAAAATTCTTTTATATATAAACAAACAAACAAACAAACAAACAAAAAAAAATCTTAAAAATAATGCAAAATAAATAATTAAAATTTTTTGCAAATTTTCCACAAGAATTGGTATTATCAAAATATTAATATTTAATTCTTGATAAAATATTAACCCTATAAGTGCGTAGAAAGCTCCAAAGTTTCAATTTGAAGTTCTTATACCACCACAAGAGGGCGTGACTAAGCTTTAACAATTACAGAAAATGCTTACTGTGACTTATTATTTACGACGGACCTAACTCTATACCAGGTTTTGTCAAAATATTCCATGCTTGCTGAAAATCAGTTAAATTTATTTTTCCTTTGAAAACTTTTAAAACTTTTTCTTTTAAAACTATCATCGAAGACCGTAACTTTCACCTAATTATTTTTTTTTAATTCTTTAATCGAAAAATATTTAGAAGATTTTAATAAAAATTCTGTCCTCAACATTTTTTTTTTTCGGGAAGAATAACAAATTCAAAATTAAAAAGTGTTGTTTTCTCTTAAAAACCCTCAATTTTTAGATCCAAATTTAATAAACATTTGGCCAATTTTAAAGACCTATTTTATCTTCTCGATTGTAGGGCTTTTTCCCATCAAAACATTTAAACTCCTACTCTTACAAAAATAAATCTGTAAAAATATCAGAAAAAGCAACTAGTTAAAAATAATGTTGCAGAAAAAACTGTTAAATTAGCAAATTTTTTTTGCTAAATACTAGTAAAATAACAGCAAAAATAAAACTATTAAATTTACAGAATTTTTAAGTTATATTTAAGTTAACTTTTGATTAATTGAAAATGACAAATTGTACTGTAAAATCTGCAGTAAATTTTGCTAAATATTAGTAGATTAAAAATAGCCAAAACGAACTGTTAAATCTACAAAATTTTTGTTATTTTTAAGCTAAATTTAGTTGAATGCAAATAGCAGTCTATCCTGTTAAATTAACAGAAATATTTGCTAAAAAAAAAAGGCTCGATTTTTATTTGAATTAAAAAAAAAACGAAAAAAACTACGAAAATTTTAAATTTTTTCGTGATTTTTTAGGCTACTAATTATTTAGCCAAATTTTTTGCTGATTTTAGCAGCTTAAATTGTTATTTTCTATTAACTTAAATTTAACGCAAGTATAAATAAAATTCCGTATAGTTAGCAGTTTTCTTTTTGTTGTTACTATCTTACTAATATTTAGCACTAATAATCTGTTATTGCAGACATTTTTTTTTCAAGGTAATTTTTAACGAATTTTTGGTAGTTTTAACTAAATTTTTTTTTACAGATTTTTTGCTATTAGTGTATCAAATAGTTTTTCCATATATTTATTTGTAGGGTCTTGAAAAGGTTACAGTTTGAGTTCCTGATATTTTGTATATTTTGTATATATTATTGTATACATTATATGATGACATGTTGAATATATCGATTATAAATGAGCCTTCCATAGCGTTTGTTATACGCGAATAAAAGTCAATTTGAAAGAAATTTTCAGGTTCTATTTAGAAAATGTTGCACTTTTTAATTATAATATTTAAAGTCACCCTGTTACTGTATAGGGCGACAAAGCTGATCGCTACGAGAATAAATACAATTTCATATCGATTTTAAATATATTCGTAGGGTTTTAAAATATCTGTTGGACTTTCAAATTATTTTAAAGGGTGTTTTTTTAAGATCGCTAGAATTTACGAAAGTGTTAACTGTCAAACGAACTGTCATACTGCGCTCCCTTTTTGACATTTATGATCACTACACTCTGGCAAATTATCATGAATAGAATAACGCTTGAACAACGCCAGAGAATTATACAGATTTACTTTGAAAATCAGTCATCAATTCGCGCAACTTATAGATACAAAATTGTGTTCAGCGATGAGGCTCATTTTTGGATTAACGGGTTTGGTTAATAAACAAAATTGCCGCATACTGACTCAAACCCATACACAACAGACCCTTCAGGCTCCATTACATCCAGAAAAAAGCACCGTTTGGTACGGTTTACATGGCATCTTTGGACCTTATTTCTTCAAAAATAAAGCCGGAGGTCACGTTACGGTCAATGCAGATCGTTACCACAGCATGATCAATGATTTTTTGTTTGAAAATATGGATGGCATTGTTCCGGGCGAGATATGATCGACTTATTGAAATCATAATTTGGCGATAAGTTGACTTCGAGAAATGGACCTGTGAATTAGCCTCCAAGGTCGTGCGATTGGACACCTCTCGATTATTTCATGTGGGGCCACGTGAACTCACTGATTTATGATAAGCCAGCAACAATTGACACTTTGGAGGCCAAGATTGTTCGTGTTATTCATGACATACGGACCAAAATTGGACGTCCAGAATGAGCTTCGTCAAGAACAGCCGCGGTGGTCGTATGCCAGAAATCATTTTCAAATGCTAAATAAATTTGATTTTTTGAAGAAAAAACATTTTTCGATTAAAATTCCCAGTGTAGAAAATCATTACTAGATATGTGGTTATGTAACTACATACTTGGTAATGGTAACTACTTACTTTTGGTATTACATTTCTTATTACCTTTATATGGCGATGTCGCGAAAAATAATGAGTTGTCGTTACACACCAGCATACGAAAAATAAAAAAAAATATTGTTACCTATGTGCTTATCAGTACTGACAAAAATAATGAGTCTAAAAATAGATTTTCAAAAAAATTAATTATATACAAAAAATTATTTTTTATTGTATTTTTTTTCAAATAAAATTTGCGTGTGCGGGTCGCTAACCTGGGTCTACAGATTGCCAGTCAACAGCTCTACCATCTGAGCTATATCGACATGTAATATTTAATAGATAATAGACTCGCCAACATACAAAAAATCAAAAAATATGTGGTTACATATATCCTTACCAGTGTTTAAAAAATATTGAGTCTAAAAATAGAATTCAAAAAATTTTCAAAAAAATTAAAAAATTATTTTCTATTTGAAATGATGATAAAAATAAGTCATTATCAGTAACTCATTATTATATGTTTTAAAATAATGCAGAAGGTAAGTGGGTGTCATTACTGGTACTCCAAAAAATAATGATATGTCATTACCGTTTCTACACTGGGTTTAATTGTTTGTGTGATTTTTTACAATTTAGAGTTCTATCGGGCTTAAAAAAACACCCTTAGAATCACCCTGTTAATGGATATCGTGACTGGGATGTTTATCACAAGTCAACATCAACCTTTTTGTTGCGATTTTTTTTAAATGAATTAATTTTTTAGAAATTTTTAATGATTACCGAAGAGGAGTTCGATTTCATATTCTATTTTGAGTCACCCTGTTACTACATTAGCTGACAAAGTAAAACTGTGAAAGAAAATACCTGTTACTGCGTATATTATCTTCAATTCTGAATCGATTTGTAGCATTTTTGCAACTGATAGGTTGGACTTAATAATTATGGTGTTTGCTGACACCCTGTTTCTGCAAAATGTTATAAAGTTGGCATTAATAGAAAGCAAATCTTTCACAGCGTGTATTATTTTCAAAAGTAAACAAATTTCAAATACATATATTTAGCGTTTTTTTTTTAATCACCTGGATTTAGAATTTTTTATACAAAAATTGGTTTTATTAAATCCAAAAAAAAAGCGGGATTTAATAAATCCATAATAAAAGCACAAATATATGAAACAGCCTATTAATTTAATGTCAGAAAAAAATACGAATAAAAATTAAAAGAGAAACAAAAAAATTGAAAACCTAACAAATAAAAGGTTTTTATTAAATTTTTTTTATGAAATATGTTTAGAAAACAAAACTACACCTCACCAAATACATATTTTTAATCTTGGACATGGAGAAATACCTGAAATAGAAATGGCAATTTTTCACTCTAAAGTAAGTAATTTAATTAAATCCAATTAGTGAATATTAAATATTGCAATGGAATTTTTCAATTGTGTAAAAATATAAATTGAAGTGATAAAACTGAAAAGGCAGACTTTTTATCGCTGTTTTATATAAAATATAATTAAAAATTAAAAGTTAAAGTAAAATCCTTCATCATCGAATTCGGTATTAAAAATTAGGATGAAAGAAGTGTCGAACAGAAAATTCTTTTTAAAATAGGGAGAATCTAACGCCATCTGTTGAGCACTTTTAGAAATACTTTTTGGATTTATTAAATCCAAGTGATTAGAACAAACGGCTATTAGTATGGATTAGAACGGAATATGAAAGCTTTTATTATAGAGTCACCCTGTTATAATACATGAAGTCATAAAATCGAACATTTAGAGAATAAAAGACTTATTTGTGTTTAATTTTTTTAAATATCAATAATATTTGCTGGGGCGTAGATAATATATAATATAATTCAATAAGAGCGCTACAAAAGTAAAAAAAGTTTAAATAAAACAAAAACGGTTTTGGATATCAATGAAATTTTTTATTCCTGTGAAAGTACGTTCGATGCCATTATGTATGGAAATCGATCTCTTTTGCATGGCCACCACGGGCACGCTTGCAGAAGTCCAGACGCTGAACCCAATTTTCGACGGTTTTCAAGCATAAATCGGCCTATACTGCTGCAATTTCACGTTCGATATTCGTACGAAGTTCATCAATCGTCGCTGGCTTGTTGGCATAGACCATAGATTTGACGTAGCCCCACGCTCAATTGTTGATCTGCTAGGACGATTATGACGACCATAAATTGGACGTAGCGCTCTTAACGTTGAGGCCACTGACTCCGAATTTCGGTAGTAAATTTTAATAATTTCGACTCGTTGTTGGCTCGTATATCTTTCCATCATGAAATGGCAAACCTTACTGAAGAGAAATGTCAAAAGAGCGGCAAGAAATATGGCGTCGTTTGCTGTCTCTGTCTTACTACTTTTGTAGCTTCCCTGTTGAAAAACCCTATATAATGTGTGTGACCCTGCTTTAGTACAAGGCCTAAAGTTATTTAGAATCCCAGCAATTTTTATAAAACATGTGTTTAAAAATTATTGTTTTTATTACTGTATTTCTATTTATTTATACTTTACAAAAATTTAATTGTTTATTTCTTTTTCATCTCTTTTTAGGGGGGAAAAGTTTGCATCAAAGGAAACAGCAATAGAAAATCTAAACGATTACGGAAGCGTTTAAAAGTTAGACGAAGAAACTGCAAATTTAAAACTAGAAAGAAAAGAACATCTAAATACAGAACGAAAAATTATCTGATAAATTCGATAGAGATTTTTTAAAATAATCATCAACCGATTTGATCATATCAAGAAGTGGTATTCAGTAAAAAAGAAAAACAATAGAAAAAAATATTAAAATTTCAAATTCAACGAATTCTGTAATTATCTAGAACAATTTTAAACTCCCCTCCTACACTAATCAAAAGGAAAAGGATATTGAAAATATTAAAAAAAACTGACTAAGAGCAGGGAAAAGCAGGTTTATAAAAAAGAAAAAAATATTTTTTGAATTTTTTTTTTTCGACTAAAAAAAAATTTATTTTATTTTGTGATAATTTTTAAGCTACAAAGTAAAACTTAAAAGAAATTTCCTAAAAACAAAAGTACTTAAGAAAATAATTGCTTAAAATTTGCTAAAATCTACTTAATTTTTAAAACCAAATCAGATTTTATTTCAGAGATCTTGGTAAAAAAAGCTGAATTTTTTAAAAAGTAAAATTTATAAATCTTCCGTTAGTAATTAGAAGTTTTTATATTGTAAAAAACTTAATCTAAAAAAATCTAAGAAAAAACCTTAAAAAATTTTTAAATTTTCTTTGTAAATTTTTCCGTTCATTTATTAATTCTAATACTTGCAGACTTTTAAACGCAAAAATTTGTAAACAAGTCTTTAAAACGGTTTAAATTGAAAAAAGACAACTAAAATTAAACGCTACAAAACCTCTTTTGAGTATATATATATTTTTTTAAAATAATCTAAAACTTTTATTTGCTACAATTTCTAAAACCGAACAAGTCTTTTTTTGGAAAACTTAAAACAACAAAATATTTACTTAATTATTCTTATAAGAACAATTTATAAATTATATACTATACTTAAAAAACACAACAAGAACAACAACAAGATATTTTGTTTGTTTTGTCGTAAAAATATAAGTTTGTAAGTCTTTTTCTATTAATTGTATTTTGATATTAATGAGCAACATGCGTCAAAAGGATTTACGCCCCGCACCAGCTCTTATTGAGTTTAAGGGAATGAAGTTCCTAATCACTGATCGGCCATCAGATGTAACCATACATCATTATATTATGGTAAGTTTATAATAAAAAAGAAAAGCTTTTAACCTCTTAACTGCCGAGTGTTTACCTATTCTAAAAAAATTATCTGCGTGATAGTAACGAATTTTTGCATTAAATTGATGAAATTTTACTGGAACTCGTCCAATGAAACTTTTCATTGAATGAATGTAGTTTTTGATAAAATTGTATGAAAAATTTCATTTTATTTATTAAAAATGTCATGCACACAACGAAAAGGTTTCATTAAAAACTAGTTTCATAAAAATGAAGAAGCTTTTTCGTTAAAATGAAGAAATTTTTAATTCACTTTACGAAGAAAACTTCATTAGTTTACTGGAAATTCCCTCTGAATTTCAACTTTCAATAATATTTGAAGTTAAAAGCTATTATTTGAAAGTTGTTGTTTTTTCAAAAATCTTTTAAACAGTTAACAGGTTAAACTAGAAAATACTTTATTTTTATAATATTAAATATATGTTATTATGTTTAATTCTCTCTTTTCCAGGAATTAAAGAAAAATAATGTTAATACTGTGGTCCGTGTTTGCGAACCCAGCTACAATACTGAAGAATTAGAAGCACAAGGCATCACCGTTAAAGATTTAGCATTCGAAGATGGTACTTTCCCGCCGCAGAATGTGGTTGACGAATGGTTTGAGATTTTAAAGCAAAAGTAAGTTCAACTTTTGTATTTCTTATATTTAGTTACACATTTTTTCTTATTAAACAGCCCTATTTTAACAAAAAATGACAGTTGTTATGCTATTGTCACATACAATTACTTAAAATATAAAGCTTAAAAAAGCTTTTAGTAAATTCTTTACACAATAAAAATAAAAAAAATTAACAAAAATTAGAATATTGTCTTACTTTTTGTTTACAAAATTTCTGATAATGTAAAGCTTTTACCAAAAAAGCTTTTGCAAGTACATATTTGTCAAATATTGTCACAATGTAGTTAGTTGACAAGTTTTTTCGTTACCTGTGTAAAAAAAATAAATCTTATTATATCTGTATCGATCCAAATAGATGTGATTGAATCTAATTTGATCTGGCGCCAGATCTGATTTTTTTACATGGGCACTGTTACATATAATTTCTAAATACATGAAACTTTTGCAAAAAAAGCTTTAAGTAAATTCACTACACATTAAGACTGGAAAATATTTATGTTAACAAAACTATATGACATATTTTGTACAATTGTCATTCATATATAATTTCTAATGTTATGAAAGCTTTTACGAAAAGTCATGATTTTTAGTCACATATAATTTCTAACGATATAAAGCTTTTACCGAATTTTTTAAATAGGTTTTTTAAAACATTAAAAACAAAGAAAATTTTTACTTAACAAAATGTCATACTGTTGTCTTTATCAACTGTCACACATACTATTACATAATTTTTTTAACATACGAAGCTGTTTCAAAAAAGCTTGTATTAAATTTGCTGCAATATGTCAATACTGTTTTAACAAAACTTTGATATAATTGTCATACTCTTGACATACTACTTATATCTATATTTTTAAATAATATAATAAAGCTTTTAAAAGTTTCTCTTTGCTATACTTTTAACAATTAGTTTTTTTTTCGAATAGTGATGATTTTTATTCAACAATTTGTCATAAACTTGGTCTTTGTCAATTGACACACTGTTCTCATACATTATTTTTGAAAATATTTAGCTTATACTAAAGAGCTTTTAGAAATTCTATTATGAATATATCACTAAAAATTGTTTCAACAAAACTTTGAGACAATTGTCATACTGTTGTCATATGTAATTTTTAATGATGTAAAGCTTTGACAACAAAAGCTTTTAAAAGCTCTATTTGCCAATCTTTTTTAACAAAGCTTTTACAAATAGTAATAGTTTTTACATACCTTTGTTAATTGTCACACTATTGTCACATGATTTCTAAATATCTGATACTTTTACGCAAAAGCTTTTAGTAAACTGGCAACATTATGACGAATACTGTTTTAACAAAACTTTGAGACAATTGTCATACTATTGTTAATTATTCTTTGTCAATTTCCACACTGTTCTTACACATGATTTTTGACTATATTCAGCTTTATTAGTCAATTCATTACGATATATCTAAAAAAAGCCATTTTAACAAAAATTTGTCACAATTGTCATACTATTGTCATATGTATAGAAGTTTTAATGATACAAAGCTTCTTTTTACAAAATTTATTGATATAGTGATTGCTATGACTTAACAATTTATTACAATTATAATTTTAATTTTTGCATTAAAAAATACAAAAATTGTGTTTTCGGACTTTCTGTATTTTCATATATTTAGTTAGAATATTGTTCTGCCTCAAGTCCATATCCTAATATGAGGTTGCCATATTAGATTTTTGATTTTTTGTTTCAAAAATATTGACCATTTTCATGATAGACAACCCAGCAGAAATTTGGAAGCGGTAAAAATGATTAGTGCTTCTTTTCTGCTTCCAAAGATTTATAGCTTGCAGTAATGTGTTAAAAAAGGCAATAGAGTTTTGTTAACCACACTTTATCACTCTTAAAAAAGCACGAAAGAAGGACAATGATAACAGAATTTACTTGCTAAAAGCTGTGATTTCATGCCATTATTTGGAGCTATGACAGAAGCGCATATTGAATAGCGAAACAAGCGCTTTCACGTTAGCTATCTCGAACGAAAATTATGCCTTATATCAGCAATAATGGGAGCGCTATTATTTTCGCTGACGACCCTGCTTCCAAACAAGCAGTATTTCTTACTGGGGATACAATTACTTCTTGGGCATCACCCCAATATTCAGTTATCTTCAATAAGAAAATGATGATGATTGCATTGTATGCAAATGGGATTATCGTTGTTTTTACAAATGTAATTGACAACGAACACCCAACATATATTAGACCGTACATCAAAAAAAAAAGTTCGCCGTACACCCTCCCATATGATGTATTTTTGGAAGGCGATTTCAAAACGTTCGGCAACCAATATATAAAAAAAATTTCTACTGGGTTTAGCGAAAAACTTCCTTAGCAAAGTTTAATGATATTTTGCGAGCTTTAATTTTCTGACATTAGGGTGGTAGCAACTGAGATATAGTTGGTATCTACTAGAATGAGATACTTGAGGTCAAAATGTCCTTAGAGCAAAACACTGGTCTCCTCGAGAGAAAAACATCGATGTATCATACTTTAAGATCCGACTGTAAATATCAAAGATATAACGAAAAATGTAAAATGGCGACCCCTACATTCGGCAAAAAAAATTTTTTTTGAAACCTCCTTGCAAAAATACTTCATATTGGAGGGTGTACGGCGGGCGCACTTTTTTTTTTGCCTGTAAGGTGGTACGCTCTAATGTATGTTGTTACTTTTATGTTGGGTACTTCCCAGGAAAATTTTTAACAATCGGTAGCCAACTACACCCATTCTACAACTGGTTCCACTGCAACCGATTCCATGGAACTGGTTCCGGAACCAGTTCCTGGGATCCTATATGGAAGGTGTGGGTGACGTAGAATCAGTTCCAGAACTAGTTCCTGAACTGATTCTAGAGCAACCGGTTCCACTTTGGAGCCATAGAAGGGGTTGCTTTTGGGACAATTTCAAACAAAAAGAATCGGTGTTAGAATCGACAGTAGAAGGGGTTGTGAATGAAAAGTAGCTATTGTACAACCGATTCTTTGGAACAGAAAATTTTCCTGGGTTTTATGTAAAATGTTGCTTTTCAAAAAGTGTTGATTGATGACTGGTATTACCAAATCAGACAGTACATATACAAAAGTATAAAATTCTCGTCCCGTTGAATTTTTGTACCGTACTTTTTTTTTTTTTTTTTTTTTTTTTTTTTTTTTTTTTTTTTTTTTTTTGAAGCGTTGGGTTTTAATAGTATTTGATGAAAGTTATGTAAAGTTGTACTCTTGTTTTTAACAAAATGTGACAATGTTATACTATTCGAAATGAGCTGCTTCTGACAAAAAGCTTTTCGAAAAAGAATTTTCAAATATAGCAAAAAAATGCTTTGTTAACGAAACATAACAATTATCGTCAAAAAATTTAAAAATTGTAATATTTTGTGTAAAGAAACTTGTATATAAAATTAAATAATATTCAGTGACAATTGTCACTATTTAAATACATTTTAACAATTGTCACTCTATTGTCACTTATAAAATCTAAAGTTATAAAACCTTTACATTAAAGCTTTTAAAAAGTTCATTATGAACAAAATAGGACAATGTGACAAAATAAGCTTTTAAAAAAGCTTTAAAATTGTTTACATATAATACAGATTTTCTGTATTTTTTTTTTAATTCCATAAAAGTAAAATTGTCATAATATTGTATGGTGCAAAAGCTTTTTATTGTTACATGACAACTATAAAAAAAAGCTTAAATTTTTTTCATATGTTAGAAAAATTTTATAAAGATAATTTTTTTTTAAATTTTTTTTTAACTGTGAAAAGTTTAACTGTAAAGATTGTTACAATTTTGTGTGACATGACAATTGTCATTTTGTTGTCACATCTATATTTAGCTGCAGCAATACAAAAGTTATCAAGCTTTTACAAAAAAAAAACTTTTTGCAACAAAAGTTGTCAGTTGTCATAATATTTGCGCAATTTGGTCATTTATGTTAAAATAAGGGTTCTTATATTAGCTTTAAGCTTAAATTTTTGTTCTGCATTTCATTCTACGTTATTTTTTGTTGTAAATTAATTACACTTCTACTTATTTATATTATTCGTCGTTTTTTATACTATTGGTGTTTTTTAATCATGACTCAATTACAAAAAAAAAAAAAAACCTTACTTCAAGTGGGTTTTTTAATACGTTATTTGAACAATCATAACATCAATTTGTACAGTTTATTTTATATTTTTTGTTGTACCAAACCAACCAGTTCATATATTTATCAAATTAACACAAATCTACATTTTGTTTTTGTGAAACACTTAGCAACCCAAGCTAAATAAAAGATAATATTTTTCTTTCCTTAACAATTCACACCATTCCAGCTCTTACTTGTTTTATTGTAATAAAAAAAAAAAAATAATAATAAAAAAAGCACAGATATGATAATCTTGAAATTGAATTTGAAATGAAATCATCATGATTATCATGTTTTGTGCAGTTAAGTTTATCATATCAGTTGTTTTCCTTTTTTAATATTTCTCGAATATCGTTAACAATTTAACCTCAAACAGTTTCTTGTTGATTTTAGTTTAGTTAGTTAACCCACATTTCTTTATTGCTTCTGTTATTATTTGCTGTTTTAACAAATTTTTCTGTTGTTCTTTTTTTTTGCCAAAAACCTTTTATTCTTTATAAGTAAAACACTTTTTTATCCTTTGCTAAAAAAAGCTTTCATTCATAGTTTGTATAGCTTTTAGTTGTTTTATGGTTCGACTTTCATTTATTTCGTAAAGCCTAAGAGTCATAATATAATAAAGCATTTTCCCGATAAAATAACTTTGTGTATATTCATATATTACTTTAACTTAAAAATGCCGGATTTTTGGCAAAAATTGGGAGTTTATTGTGAAACATTGGTACAATATAAAGTGCAAGTACCATGTACTTGTACTTGATGCCCATATATGATTTGAAGAAGTTTCAATAGCAGGTGATAGGTTAAGTTTTAGTAAATATTAAAAAACTTTTCATCAAATATAAAAAATATAATAAAAAAACTGAACCCTTTAGTTGCAATTTAACTTCTTGAAATGTTAGACAGAGCCAGAGTTAAATGGTAGGTGAGCGACTTGCCTAGAAAAAGCCTTGACATGAAAAAGCTTTAGCTCAATCAACCTAAACAAAACTTTATAAATAATTTTGTATAACTTGTTTGCTGTTAATACTTTTCGTTAACTTGATTTTACTAAACAAATACTAACTACCTTCTTTTTCCTCTTCTCACATGCTGTTATATCCCGCTCTTTAAATATTTAAATATTTTCTTTAAAATATTTGCTATACTTATTATTTTTATGCTTGTTTTTCTTTTCTCCCTTCCACTTTTTTAATTTTTTTTTTTAAATACAGTTTTAGTAAGAAAACCTCTTCCTCGAGAGCATCCTTTATAAGGAGTTTTTCATTTAGACATAAAACTCATAAAACAGCAGACAGCATCAACAACACCAACACTAATACTACTACCACTATTGGTTCTGGTGTCAATAGTACTGATAATACTACCACTACTACCACAAACGACAACACCATTAATACTTTCAATAATATACAAAACAAAAAATTTCGAAACTCTCTACGTTTACCTAGTAATAGAACTACTGATGATATAACCACTCGTAGGTAAGGTTTTTTTTTTGTTGTTTTTGAGTTTGGCTTTTTGTCTTATTTGTTAGAATTTTATGTGTGTTTATTTTGTTTTTGGTAAATAATATCTTTAGAATTTTAAGCATAGAGTAAGAATACTATAGAGGTACGCTTATGCTCAAACAAAATTTTGTACAGATTGCAAAGGTTCGGTAAGGGGTTCCCAAATGAAAGAGTTTCCCTCTTTTTTTTGAACAAATTTCCCTGACTTCAAAGCAACTGAGTGGATTTCTTTGATTTCGAAGCAAATTGATTTGATTTCAAAACAAATTTCCCCTATTTCAAAACAAATTTACCATTCCCAAGCCTTGCTTTCTGTTCATGTAACAACGAAGATAACTTTTTTTTTTGAAGCGTGAGCGGGAAAGAAAATCGAAAAAGTATATAGAAATAAATAATAAATTTTTCTTATTGCTTTAAAGTCTGAAAATCTTTCCTAGAAACTGAGCATTTTTTACAGCTTCATAAAGCTTCAACTTCTTCTGTAGGTTATTCACAATCGATTGAAGTTTTATTGGGCGTCTAACTTAAAAATGCGGGATTTTTGGCAAATTTTGGGCGTTTTTTGTAAATTTAGTCAAACTATTGGCTAAATTGGCTAAAAACTATCGTCAGCTATGACCTTTTCCCATCTTTCTGGAAACATATAGATTCCGCGAAGATGGGAAAGGCCAAGAAGTGATACGGATACCCTGTTCTGAAGTGAAGCGTATTCCAGTGAGAGTTTTCTGCATCGACCGAGGGCAAAATCTGGACTATAAAACGGGTGAAACAAAACTTTTCGAATACTATTTTCTAAATAGTTTTTAACCGGTCTTGCAATATGTGGCCGAGCGTTGTCATGACGGAAAATTACGGCTTCATGTCTGAATCCTGCTGCTTGCAAACGTTTTGGAATTGCAACGTGAGTGGCTCCCACTGATTTTGCAAGTTCTTCTTGAGTTTGACAACAATCTTTATCGAATAATGCCTCCAATTCATCATCTTCGAACGGTTTTGGCTGACCTAGGCGGTCTTTGTCTTCTGTGTCAAAGTCACCATTTTGAAAATGTTTGTGCATTTTCTCTCTGAAATTAATGAAACATATTCAGGCTAAGTTTCGGTAGGCAATCGATTTGCTTCAGCTGTACTTTTTTTTAAATTGAAGAAGTAAAGCAAAACTTTCCACACATGAAGCTTTGTTGGCACAAAATTCGACATTTTCGAAGCAAAGAAAAAAAAACTGTTGTTTACACTATTTCGTTCAATGACTAAGTGAGAATAAATAACAGATGTTTACTCTGAGAGAATTATCTGCATGATACTAACGAATTTCTGCATTAAATCAATGAAATTTTACTGGAACTCGTCCATTGAAACTTTTCATTAAGCTAATGAAGTTAAAATTATATGGAAAATTTCATTTTATTTATTAAGAATTTCATGCATTCAATGAAAAGGTTTCATTGAACGCTAGTTTCATAAAAATTATGAAGCTTTTTCGTTAAAATTAAGAAATTTTTCATTCACGTTGCGAAGAAAACTTCATTAGATTATTATCATTAAAACTCGTCCAAGAAATTCTCTCTGTGTACCCTTTAAAATGCCATATAAGTTATTAAACACATAAACCATGTTTAAAAGATACGTCATCTGTTGTGAATCCCGCATTTTTAAGTTATACACACAATATAAAACTTTCTGTTGACATACACAGAGGGAATTTTTGCTGGACGAGTTTTAATGAAATTTTTCAGTAATGTAATGAAGTTTTCTTCACAAAGTATGTGAAAAATTTATTAAATTTGATGAAAAAGCTTCATATATTTTATGAATCTAGTTTTAATGAAACTTTTTTATTGAGTGTATGAAATTTTTAATAAATAAAATGAAATTTTTCACAATATTTTATGAAAAATTCCATTAATTCAATGAACAGTTTCAATGGACGTGTTCCAGTGAAACTTCATTTGTGTTCTGCAAAAGTTCATCAATATCATGCAGATAATTCTGTCAGTGTACACTAATAAAAAAAATCCCATACAAATAGGTCAAAATTGTGCTGGCGCAAATACATGTACTATTTCCTGTTATATTAGTAGAATTTTTACCTATTTTTACGGGCTTTTCAAGAGAACGCGTTTAACAGACTTTTGTACTAACTTTTTTTTTATGAATGTACTAATATTTAGCAAAAGTAAACTGAAAATTTCAGCCGTTTTTTATGCAAGGTAATTTTTAACTAATTTTTAGTAGTTTTAACCTGAGATTAGTTTTTGGTACCAGGATATTTCTGGAATTCTTCCAGATTTTTATTATAATCTTACCACTAACACATATTTTGCTTAATAACTCTTTCCACCTTCAATTAAAGTAAGTTTTCTTGATCAAAATATCTTTGAGAAATAAAGGGTGTTTTTAAGTCCGATAGAACTTTAAATTGCAAAAAAATAATACAAAAAATTAAATTTTTATCCAAAAATTTTTTTTACTCCAAATAACATTTGAAAATAATTTTTTAGACGAAACGCATTCTGGACGTCCAATTTTAGGCCACTTTTTCGAGCATTGCTGGCCGAATGTCACGAAAGACACGAACAATGTTGGCCTCCAAGACGTCAATTGTTGCTGGTTTATCAGCATAAATCAATGACTTCACTTGACCTCCTAGGAAATAATCGGGAGGTGTGAAATCACGTGACCTTGGAGGTCAATTGACAGGTCCATTTCTTGAAATAAACTTATCACCAAA